>CM043020.1:86635558-86700362 GCA_023690525.1 Holotrichia oblita
ATTTTATCGACGCCCGCCGGCAAACAGGCATTGAAATCGGGCCACCTAACACTTTTGCTATTTATTTACCATTTATATAAGACTGGAATTATCGATATTTTTCTTTATTAAGTAACGAATGGATAATAAAAGGAAAACTTGTTAAAAAAGAAATGAAATTATCGTAGACTCGAGATTAAGCAATGAACTCAGAACAATTCTTCAATTTCTGAGACATTTTAAGGTGGCACTCCAATAAACAAAAAAAGCTAAAAATTATACTATTTCACTACTAGGTATTCACAGTAGAATAGCCAAGGATTCAGCTACTTCAGGTGCTTAGATTAAAGTACCATCTTAAAATAAAATGAAAAATTGTTTGATGACTTTTAAAGAAATGTAATTAAATAAATAATTTCAGTTTTGGGTATGATCTCCCATTGTATACAGGCTGGACCACTTAAAATGATTAATTGAAATTATGGCCAAACTAAATAAGAAATTTAAAATCAGACCAGGTAAAGTTGTAGAGTTCTAAGGGAAGCACATTTTAATAAAAATGTGGATTTTATACCATTCATCGTAACGTTATACCGAAATCAATTTGCATTTATTTAAATAGAATGTGGTATTTTTATTCTAAATTTCTTAAACAGCTATTTTTTTAACGTATAACTGTATAAAATATGACCGATTTTAATAAAAAATGCAATCAACAAGTTTTTGAAATTGCTGACAATATTTCAAATTTTAAAGCGCGGAAATATTGTTATTTACCTGATGCATATTTGCGTAAAACGCAAAATTTGAATTGGGCTCTAGATAATCTATGTCGTTAAATGTCACCTGGCAACTGACAAACGTTCAATAGTTATTTACGAACCAAGTGCGTGAAATCATATTTCGCGAATGAGTGACCAGTTTAAAGCGCGAGCCGTAAGGCGAGCGCTTTATGGACACGAATTCGCGAAATGTTTCACGCACGAAGTTTGTACAATATTTTTTGTACAAGAACTATAATAATAATATATATTGTTAAATACGTAATCGTGTATGACACACTACTAATCTCTTGAAATTAATTAAAAATATTTGAGTTGGCAGTATTGATTATTTGAAATGACATTTAATTTAAAATTATCAAATTCAAAATGGTAATTTATATAATATTTGTTGCTGTTCTGACATTGAATTACATACCTTCCAAATATATCAATTTCTATTTCATTTCCTTTTATTTTCATAGAAAAACAACGAACTGGGTAGCATAGTATTAAGGTTAGGAATTTATGATTTTAAAATGTCACTAAATTAATCAAGTTCCAGTAAGTACCAACTTTACTTTTACGCACTCGTGCTTAAAGTGACTTTTTACGCACGCAAATCGAATCGTGAAATGACAGGTTTTGATAAGCGAGTACAAAAAATTATTTATTAGTTTTGTAGTCTTTGTAGATTTTATAGTTTACACTTTCAAATCTGACAAATATCATACGCATTAACATGCGTTACGTAAAATATCGGTAAACTAAGCTTGAAACATCGATACCGCGAAATTTAAATAATTAAATTTTATTCTTCGTAATTGCAAACATAGCTGGATAAAATATTTAATAAATGATTGTGATGTGTTAGTAATACCATCTACTTACAATACAGTGACAGAAAACATACATGTGCTATTTAATAAAATGCAAATTGATTTCGGCGTGACGTCATCATGAATGTTATAAGATTTACATTGTTATTAAAATGTGCTCCTCATCGACCTCTATAGGTCTATCTAGTTGGATTTTAAAATTTTTATTTAGCTTGGCCGTAATTCTAGTGCATCATTTTAAGTGGCCCAGCTTTTATATAATGCATTTTTTCAACCGCCAATTCCCATTCCTCTTATAAGGCAATCACTGATAAATTAGATAGGTACTACTGGTACTACATAAAAGTTTACATTTAATGGTGACATTTTTGTCACTTGGACAGCGATTTTTATCAGGGATAAAAACACTTCCTACTCAACAGTTGTTTAATTTCGTGGTCATATTAAAGTAATATTCTAACCAAAAGCAACTAATCTGTTTTATTTCACTTTGAATGGCCGTGAAAAAGCATAATATTTATATGATTTGAAGTACTGGGGAGTCGTACGGTACAAATAAAAATTCCGTAACACCCAGACCACAATGCTTAATTAATTAATTCGGGACACGTGTTTCGAAGGTTCATGGGCCCCATATCATATAAACACAAAATTCTGGCCAATTAGCTGCGAGCTGGAACAGTATAATTTTCCAATATCTCACAATCATCTTATTTGACATTATAAAATATTAAATGAATATTACACTGCCTACCCAGCAAACAAAATTCAAATTTGGCGCAATTATTTTTAGTAACTATAACATAATGGTATAAAAAGAACTATTAATCTGAAACAAATTTATAGGTCAATTACATGCGGCTGTGAAATATTTCCAAATGAGCCTTAATAATCTGAATAGGCATAGTGTTCGTTAAGACGTGTCCAACGCGATGTAGAAATGAAATGATTTCCGATGTGCTTTTTGTTGATCATTATTTCTGTAATGGTATCAAATAAACATTTTTGCTGAATATAGTATTCAGTTTATGTTTAAAATGATAACAAATTTCCGCTCTCTAAATGCCATCTATTGTATACTATGAATAATGTATTGGACACAATTATATTTGTTTGATTAAGCACTTTCGTCTCCCTATTTTAATAATTTAAGCTTGGTAACGAAAAGATGGAATTTTCGGGCAAATTTTTGAAATTAGATGGCGCTTGATGTAAGAATCTCCTGAAAAATATGAATTCATTATTATTTATATTAAATATATTTCAGAGGGAGATGTAGGCAACCAAATATACTGTGCTATATTTGTTTACCCCTGCAAAATGATAAATTTAACAACGCTTAATTATTTTATTGGTTTTACAAAATGCAGGAGGACATTTAGAGAATATTCGAATTTTATATGTATATAGTATGGATGTAGGGGATGAGTTGGAATAATGGGCGGCAGCCAAAAAAATAAAAAACAGACTTTTACTCCTTTTTAATGTCTGAGCTTTCGTAATTTATTAGTTACTTCATCAGGGACGAGAAGAAGAAGAGAGTACCATAATAAAAATCAGCATCAGAACGAGGAAAAAACAACACAAGGACACATCACGTCCGTTATTGAACATAAAAAGTCAAAATTGAAATTTAAATTAAACTACATATTGATATAAAATAGAGCAAACGTTAACCTTGTTTGATTTTTTAATTGTTCAACACGTTTGCTCTGTTTTACATCAAATATGTAGTTTAATTTAAATTCAATTTTGACTTTTTATATTCAATAACGGACGTGATGTGTCCTTGTGTTTTGTTTTTTTCCTCTTTCTGATGCTTGTTTTTATTATGGTACTCCTTTCGTGTCTCTGATGAAGTAACTAATAGCTTACGAAAGCTCAGACATTAAAAAGGAGTAAAAGTCTGCTTTTTATCGTTTGGATGCCCTCCATTATTCCAACTCTCCCCTCTATTATACAGTCGTTAATTTCTACTCATTATGGATATATTTATAATAGCAAGTTATTCAAAACCATTATACCGGATGTCCCAGTTTGAGTGTCGCAACCTATATATAGGTATCCATTATTTATAAAAATAGAAAAAAATTTTAGTCATTTTTATTTCTTTCATTAAAACAGCATTTTAAACTATTTATAGTAATATCACGGTATAAACTCTCTTAAATAAGTTGTCCTCGAAAACATGTCATATTCAAAATATTTTGAATGAACTATAATTATGCAATTTGGAGATAGTCAAAGTCATAATTCATAACCTTTGTCTCTTTCCACATTACAAATGCAATACTTTTTGTGCATAGTAATAAATAGTTTTTTTAGTATGCATGCATCATAAACCAATTAAAACACACTCATAAGCGTGCATAATCGGGCCTTTTTCGCACGGCGTGCGTATAAAGGTTGCTTGGTAACAGCCAATCCCAAGCGTTTAATAGTTCAGTGAAATGTCAGGAAATGTCAAATGACATATAGGTACATGTCATGTATTGAAATTATTGATTTGATTTCTTCTAATTAAAATTATTGTTCCATTTATACTAAAAAATATCGTATGACACTCGTGCATAATTAGCTTTTAAAGTACTCGTAACGTTAAAGCCACTCCGCTTCGCGTCGTGGCTTTAAACTCGTTACTCGTGCTTTAAAAGCTTGATTATGCACTAGTGTCATAATATACTATTTTATTCATTTTCGATAGTATATTATCTGCGCATGACATCTTGAAAACAGATGAGACATATGGATGAACAAAGATAGGATATAACTATTTGAAACACAATCTATCAAGACTATCATTTATAGCATCTATAAATAGTGTCAAGTTCTTTCCTTTTGGTGATAGTCGCATGTTATTATTACAAAGTGTCAAATGCTATTTCAACCAAAGAAATCAAAATAACTTTTAAAAGGTCATAATTCGGTGGAAAAATTATTTAGTAAGTACATATATCAAGTGTGACATATAATCCAAAAATTTTTGACATTACCAAAAAGTAGGTAATTATAAGTCTCTGTCTCACAAATTGCATGAATAACAACTATATAATGGCACCACAGTCAAACTGGGACATCCTATACACCACGGTACTATCAATTGCAATAGAGAAATAATAATTTTAATGTTTCAATTTCGAAATATCAACATTAAATAAAATAGATAAGAAAAATCCAAACAAATCTATGGAAATTGAGCAAGTTTTGTTGTTTTAGGTTTGTATCTCACCTGTAGAGATAAAAGTATAATATCGTCAGGATTACTAATTATTAAGCAATTAAGTTTTGATAGAATTATTTACATGAGAAAGTAGGTATATTAGAAATATTAACGTCTTATTTAGTTTAAAGAGTTATGATGTTTATTTTTAAATAAATGAAACTTACTTAAAAATTAACATTTTGTAACAATATATTAACTATTCATACAGTTACATAAAATACATACACTAAACCGAATTCTTACGTAGTAGGTATTTATATAAATAAAATTTTATTCTGTCATGGATTTATATTTATACACTACTTATAATATAACGTTGATGATTAATATAATAAAACAATCACATAATTAAAAATATTTTATTTGTAACATTTATAAATCATATAAATAACGTAGAGAGTATTATTAAATAATTCAGTCTAATCAAATTTAGATTTAGCTATATTATTATTTCGACTTGGAGAAATGCTTTCTAAATAATCGGTCATAACGGTGTACGTGTTTTCCATAAGTTTCGTCACGTCTTCTCTAACTAAACCTTTGGTTTCCAGTGGACTTAAGATTGTGATATCTATAACCCCTGAAAAAGAATTTTTATATTATAAACAGAAAATATTGAAAATAGGCACCAGCAAAACGTACCAGCATCAAATCTTCTATCACCTAGGAACGTATATCTGCTTACAACGACAGGTTGAACAGGACATTGAGAAGCAATAGCTAAATGAAAAGCGCCTTTTTTGAATGGCAGAAGCTTATCTTTCATACTTCGCGTGCCTTCTGGAAACATAAGTACCCTTGCTTTCCTGTCTCGAATAATGGCACCTGTACTGTTAATTGATTTTTGTGCGCTTCTAGCATTCAACCTATCTATAAAAATAGTGCCCCATAACCATGCCGCTAAACCGAATGGCCACAAATAGAAAATCTCTCTTTTCGATATTACTGTGCACCTATCCATTACGGGCCATAATTCTGCTAAAACTACAAAACAGAAAATGTGTTTTTTTGTAAATCATCATCGGAAATAAAGTAACGATAGAATTAAGAGATTTAGGAAAAAAATAATATTTACATAATTACCAATAAGATCGAGTATGCTTTGGTGATTTATTACCACTACACATCCGCTGTCCTTAACTATATTCTCTTTTCCTCTGACGGTACATTTTAATCCCATTAATTTAGCTGTTAAGCGTAAGCCCGCGGCTGGAAGTCTGAAAACAGGAAGTGGATCAATTTATTTAGTGAAATACAATTGAAAGGGCAAGGAAAGGGCATTAAAATAAAATGAATAAATAATTTTTTATTGTATTTTAAGATATCATGAGATATAAGGTAATTTATATGTAAGTCTAATGTTACGAAATATACAAGTTTGTAAAATGAACTTGAATAAACAATTATATTAGTTAGAGTTGCTATGTCATTAACCATTTATAAATAGTATTAATACAATTTTACTTTCAAAATACCATCACGATTTTTCAGATTCTTCGAGGATAAATTCGCAATAAGTTACCAAAAATTCAAGATATATTTCAAGGGATAGAGACGCCTTCTTATCCCTTTTATTATTATAAAGAGAAGTTCTTTATTATATTAAAATCTGGGCATTGACATTGCTGGTCTAGAAGTCTATCCATACTTTATCATTGTGAAAATTTCTGGATGCACGTTTAAGTTGCTTATTTTGTTGTAGAACACTAAACACTTCAACCCACTAAGCACCAAAAACTTTTAACTAAACATGGACGCGTTTCGATAAGCGAGCTGTGGAGATAATGACTTGGCTGTCGAAACGTGTCGGTGTTTAGTTAAAACTTTTTGGTGTTTAGTGGGTTGAAGTGTTTGGTGTTCTACTTCTGCACCAAGAAATCCAATGAAGAACTTATTTTGTTGCGCTACAAAATTTTCATTGATCACCTGTAGTCCACCCAGAATTATATCATGTTGCAATATAGTTTTGTATGTGATAGTGGTTACATTTCTTATCAATTCAATTCTTATCAATAAAAAACTTGTTTGCGTTTGTATGTCCTTCTAGTCTAGATTGTATTAATGATTTTCCAATTATTTTTATAAATTCTCTAGTAAACGATGAACTAACCGACGGCTTATTTAATTCGCAGCACTTAAAAACTGCATTTTAAGGAAATGCTCGTTGTAGTTAAATAGATTTCTGCGTCGTTCACATTTTTGTTCAATTGCAGTTTGTCTTGTTAAATATATCGTAACTTCCATCTAGTTTAGAAATTATTAATCTTTTATCAACAAAAAAAAACTTTTGTATGTATATGAAGGATTTACCAAAAATAAAAACGTCAAAACTTTAAAATAGGCCGCAATACAAAATACAAGTAATATTTCACTAATTTTTATTTTAAAGACCAATCAGTGATATAATGTCTTGTATATATAATTTAAGTGAGCTTTCCTGCTTTGTTTATATAAATGAATTCTTCTTCTTTCATATCGGGTAATACATTTTTAATTGTACGCGTGATGTTTTTTCTTGAAGGCCATGAATTGTTCGTGGTTTATTTCCGTAGATCTGAGACTTGAGGTAGCCCCATAGTCAAAGTTCAAGCATGACAGATAAGATTTTGGTGGCCGCTCAGGAATTTTTTTGTAAAAATTCGGTAGTCCGATTTGCTGAAAGAAATTGTTTAAGTCAATAATTAACAGTAGCGTGATTTCCATTTTAAAAACTCTGGGCCAATTACTCCATGAACCCAGAAACCGCACCACACGGTGACGTTTCAGAGTGGCGAAGCAATTCGCGAAGCTGTTGACGATTTTCATCAATCCAAATCCTACAATTTCTTGTTTTACGTATCCACTAAGCCAGAAATGTGTTTCAGCCGAAAAGATGATTTTTGAACCAAAATTTGGATCGACTTTCGAACTGCTTTAGAACCCGAGCCACAAAAGTTAGATGCACGCGATGGTCAGCTAGTTTGAACTCTCGAGTAATTTGAATTTTGTAAGGTTTTAGATGATGCAAGTTTCTCGATGTAGTCATCTTAGTGAATTGTTGAGAAAAGGTTCTCCATCGAATAGGCATTTCGACGACGTATAGGTGTTAATTCGTCTACCAGCGTTTAATTGGTCGATTATATTGCCCATAAGTTTCTTTGAATACACGAAATACTGGTCGAATGGAAGATGCAGTTTGATGAGAATTTTTAATAATGTCACTTGACATGTACTACTGATAATTGCAATGCTAACCTAGGATCAGTGATTTAAGCATTTTAAAGTTCTGACACTCTTATTGCTAAATACCATACAATTATCAACACGAACGTTCTAGCTTATTAATATTTTCAGGAGGACAAAATACATATTTGTTACTTACAAAGCATTTTTACTATCTTTAGGATTCCTTAACATTAGTGGAATTGGTGATGTCGCAAAAAACATGCTAGATATGCCAAAGGTGGCGAATTTGAGGTAGTAACGAGCTGCCGATGAGGTCGCCCCTCCTAAGATTAACCATCCTACAACGACAACCATAACTAGTACTGTCCATAAAAAGAAGCCCATATCTGAAATTAAAGCAAAACCATATAATAAAGAACTATTTTAAGTGGGTTTAATAATTTGAATGCTAAATGAGTCACAATTGCCATATAGTACCCAATTATATTTTTAACAAACAAGCGTGAAATTACCATCAGTTTGTAAATTTAGCTGCTTATATGTATGTATAATTAGCAAGTAGAAAATTAAATAGATGATGTAATCCTCAGCGGAATTCTAATATGTATATATAGTTTTATTTTTTTTTAAATAAATTTTATTGTTGTGCAAAATCGAGAAAAAGAACATATATATTAGTCTAAGTAATTATAACAATTACTGAAATATGAATTGGTATAGCAGGGACTATATTGCTTGAGAGAGGCTCGTGCAATTAGAAGTCCAAAAATAAAATAATATTTCAAATTTACATGAACGCTTAAGTGGCATTATGTAGAATTTTTTATTCGTTTTAGAATGTTTGATTCTAAATAAGTTGAAGGAATAGATAGCGAGTAAAATGTGAAATAATATAATAAAAAGTAGTTTATTTCCAGACTATAATTTATAAGTCATGATCATGTTTTAAAGTAAGACTAATCTCTAACAAGTTTGTAAGAACAGGAAAGTTATCAATTGCGGTTTTTTTGTAATTGATTATGATAAAGAACAAGTTTTGTTGCTAAACAATTTAATTGAATCATTTAAATTCTCTTCAACTTTGAACTAAAGTTTAAAGTTTGGAAATAAAACGATTTAATTTCCTTTACAAATTCCTTATTTTTGTTGTATAAAACCAGGTATTAATTATTTAGTAAAAAAATAATTTTTAAAATAATGTTCTACTCTCAATTGTTCGCAAAACTATTTATGTAGTACTCGTATGACGCCTTTTAACCTTTAAACTGTAGCTTTTGAAAAGGTCGGCTATTGTTTGTAACCAAATCAACATTTTATTTCCATACCGACTATCGCCATCAAGTATAAGGACGCAACATATGTACTATGTTTACATATTTAATTAATAAATAAAGATGTTATTCAGTAAAAATTATATGTAATTATTAAAACTAGGTTCTCATTTCCGCTGAATAACATTAGCGAAATTTACGTATTTGATAAACAAACAGTGTTCCCAGTCAAAGATATTTAGATTTAAGTAAATAACAAATATTAATACATGTGCTCTATACATGAAAATGGCAATAAAATCAAAAATATTTCTCCAACTATTTACAGAATAACCAAAATATATATTAAATAAGTATCTGTCAGATAAAACCACTTACACAATTAACTCTTCATATTTTGCTAAAATGCAAACGCTACTGATAGAAAGTCCCACAAAATGTATTATAACCTAATATTAAACTCGGCAACATACATCACCAAAACGTATAGTATTCTCCCATTTTATCAATATCTAGATAAGATGTAAAGTGTCAGATTGCGTAAAGCAAAGTTATGAATTGAAATATACATAATCTGCCATGATTTATGACATGAGTTATCAGAGCAGTGTAAATAATTACACAAAAATTACAAAAACATATATCCAGAACTTTTCTATGACATAACGAAGAATTTCACACAGCAAAAGGGAGATACTGTAATATTGAAGAGTACCATATATGATTACAGTCGCAGTTGTATTTTCCGTTAGGGTACATGTACAGCGTTAGATTTGGTGGAATGTTCGTTTTACTCTCGCCCGGGTGCAGAACATGTTGCTGCCTTTCACAAATTTCAAAGTGTACAAGCTGTTCCAAATTCGTGCAGTGTTGTGGGGGATTCGCTTATTATGACAGATATGTACACTCGGTTGATTTAGAATCGACTCAAACTGCCATAAAACCCGTTAAAAGTACGCTTTATGGCGGCCCCCGAATGCAAAGCAGTAATAGTATGGTCAACTGTATGTAAATTACTAGCTATGTATATACAATATATTTTTCTATTAAATCCAAATTGTTCAGTTTCATATGCAAGGGATCATTTATAAATTCCTAAACCGATAATTTCTTAATGCGAGCTTAACATATGTATAGTTAAATCGCTATCGCATACAATTTCACTATAATTCTAAGTATTTATGTAATTAAGCAATTACATATAAGAATATGTATGAGAGCAAGATATAAAAGTCTATTACATATTAGAGTGGATCGAAAAACGCGTTTTTTTCTGCAATACAATTCTAATAACGCGGAAAACTTACGCATAGGCGTCATTATAAATGAAAAATATTAAAAAAAAAATTTTCAAAATTTGAAATCGCCCAGAAGGCCTAAAGTTACCAAAAAAGTCAAAATACCGGTAAATTTCAAAAAAAAAAAAAACGCAAAAATTACAAAAAATACATTTTTTGTTGTAATAGTGAAAAAAGGTTTTTAAGAGTGTCCTTAACGCATACAAAAAATAATTAGACCCATACTTGTTTTAATGAATTCGCGCAAAAGGTCTAAAGTTGCGGGTTGTATCGCAAAAAAACGATATTTCATGATTTTCGACGATTTTTAAACATGTGCCAAAACCCATAAAAGTTTTATTTTTAATATGTAATAGTGTAAAAACCATTGAAAATAGTTTTCCCAATATAGAAAAAATACTTTCAGATCTGTTATTCCTTAACTGTGTTCGTGCAAAAGGTCTAAATTATAGTATAAGTTAAGCTATAGTCCCGTAAAAACGCCGTTTTCCATATCTGATGAGTGTTTATTTAATACATTAGGTTTGTAATAAGACTCTAACAAGTGA
Source organism: Holotrichia oblita (assembly GCA_023690525.1). Lineage (NCBI taxonomy): Eukaryota > Metazoa > Arthropoda > Insecta > Coleoptera > Scarabaeidae > Holotrichia > Holotrichia oblita. Next base: position 86,646,643 of record CM043020.1, read on the forward strand.
TTTCCACATGCACCCTACCTACGCAACCAACCAACCAGGCTGAATTTTATTTACAATATTTACAGTATCTATTTACTTTGTACAATGCATATGTTCGTTGTAGGCAAAAGATTATTTACATAGAAGCCCCTTTGAGTTCTGACTTTTAATTAAATGTGGGCATCAGTTGTCTTGATTTTAAAGTAGCTCTAATATAACCATCTCGATTTTCATGCCCGCACACTTTTTCTGCTGCTTCTGTAACCAGTTTTACATACCTCTCAACTGACTGGGTGTGGCATGGGAATTTGAGGTAGTTAAACGCTGATAGCGCTTTGTCTTTCAACAAAGAAGCAATGTGTTCAGTTGGCATCTTGGACAGTAGTGGCGGCGGTGTTAACTTGCAGATTGACCAATCAATTACTTCGGTATAGTCGTTTGCACTAAAATGTATTGAAGGTATTTTGAAGTCTCTTACGTAACTTTCAGCCGATGGATCATTTCTGGATTTAAGGATCCTCCTGTAGCCAAGTTCTCTAATGTGTGGTCTCTCATCCATTATCATAGCCAACATAATATTTTCAGGGCGGCAACCCTGCTCGCAACTTTAGGTCTTTTGCGCGAATTCAGTAAAACAAGAATGGGTCTAATTACTTTTTGTATGCATTAAGGACACTCTTAAAAACACTTTTTTCACTATTACAACAAAAAATGTATTTTTTTTTGTAATTTTTGCATTATTTTTAATTTGCCGGGTTTTTGACTTTTTTTTTGGTAACTTTAGGCCTTCTGCCCGATTTCAAATTTTGGAAAAAAATATTTTTAAATATTTTTTTATTTATAATGACGCCTATGCGCAAGTTTTCCGCGCTATTAGAATTGTATTGCAGAAAAAACGCGTTTTTCGATTCACCCTATTACATATACTTTAGAGAATGAATGTTTGCATGATGGTGCAGAAAATGTCCTTCAGAACCAACCAATAATTCAAAAGTTTTTTCTGTGTATTAATTTGTTTTCAGTTTGACTGCCATTTCGTTTACCTTCTCTATTATTTGAAATAAATTATTATTTGTTTACTGTGTGTTTTGTTATAAATTCTCGAATAAAATCAGTGTTTTTAACGAAACAAACTTGAGATGAACATAGATTCCTGTCTATCTGCTTCGATAAATAATTTTTCTTATGGTTCTAAAATTGATTTGTATTATTATTTTATTTGCGTTTATATGCCATTAATGGTAATGGGTGTTGGCAAACGCTATACTACGTAATAACGCAGGTATTAAAAGTATCTGAAAAAGAATATATTTCTGCAGCGATCTGCCCATTCATTTCACATTACGTAGTTATTTTACCTGCTCATAAGCAAATTGCTTTATTACTACAAACATCAAAGTTTCTGTGTGCGACGTTAGGTCTACGTCGCTTGCCGGGGAAGTCGGTTTTAAATCAACCGAGTGTACATTATAGGTTTATTGGTTTCTCAAATTTTAGTCTGAAAAATAATCTAACAAAAAAATTTTGCATCATTTTCAAAAATTTTAGAAAATAAAAAGCAGTTTCAGTTAAGCTATTTAAGGAAACAGTAAAGAAAATTTTTATTTAGAAAAATGAATTTGAAGATTGAGAGATATGTACGTATAAGAGAAAAAATAACCTATCCAAGATGTTTTGTTAGATTATTATTTAGACCAAAATTCGCCAAACTTAAACCAACAGGGTATCTGTTATAATAAGCGAGGTCCCAATAGTGCTGTCCGAATTCGAAACAGCCTGAACATAATTATGTTTTTTTTGTTGTTGAATTTCTTAGTGTTAGTTCTATTTTGACGCCTTTAAATCGCACCACTGAAGTTCGATGCGTTTTTTTAAATCCCGATAAAGAACGGGCGTGTACCTATACATTCGATCAGAATATGAGTCATAAATTGCTACTTTGTTTTAAGAAATAAGGGAAAACAACATCGCAGAACGATACGTTTAAAAGTTGCAAATCTAAACACATATTATACAGAAAAAAAAACGAGTCGCAGTGGTTAGGTGGCTGACTCACTTCAATTCTACGGAAAGACGGTGACATGTTTCTCGGAGGATTGGGTTCCGATCTACCTACTGTTTTCCGTTGGGAGCAAAGTGATTAACAGCGTGACATTATAAAAGGCGGTATAATGCTGTCACAAGGCCATTTGAACATAATCATACACATACACACAAACTACACCGGGAGAGTTGCAGTGATGATCAAACAAGCGATACAGTTGCTGATAAGCGCCCACCACACATAAAAAATACATGTAAACTGATACCAATTTTATTATTTTTTTATGGAGTACGTAGGGTGGGCAAATTTCGATGTTTTAATAGGGAATCTCGGTAACTATAAGAGATATCAAAAAACGGACCACGCATCCTCGATCTGTATTTTCGAAAAAAGGATGATGGTGAAAACCAAATTTGGCTATCGGCTTTCGGTTTCGAGTTATCCCTGAAAATTCGATTTTTCCCATTTTCGTTTTATCACATATCTTGGCTATTTATGAAAATTGACTAGAATGACTTTTACGTTCTTCAGGCACTTTTTTGATTAGAATGCAATGGTGTTAGAATTTTTGAAAAAATTCTCGAAATTCGAGGTAGGACATAAAGTTGTATTTTTTTATATGGAACATATAGTTAGCTATGATATCATTAAAAAGAGGATTTTTTTGCCATTTCCATGATATATATCATGTGTGTTCAAAAATGCCTGAAGAACGTAAAAGTGATTTTTGTTAATTTTCATAAATAACGGAGATATCGTGATAAAACGAAAATGAGAAAATTTAATTTTCACGGATAACTCGAAACCGAAAGCCGATAGCGAAATTTGGTTTTCACCATCATCCTTTTCTCGAAAAAAACAGATCGAGGATGCGTGGTCCGTTTGTTTGATATCTCTCATAGTTACCGAGATCCCCTATTAAAACATCGAAATTTGCCCACCCTGTACATATGCATCTACTTCTAGCATCGTTTTTTAATTTTTAAATTTATTTTAAAAATAAAATAATTTGTGCTTACAAAGTTGCATTAGAGTAGAATGTCGAATGTTCGATTTGCTTATTTTGTTTTTGCTGCCATTCATACAGCGTAATTGTAGTAGTACCCACACGTTGCAACACCAATCGGTTTACCACGGGGTATTTTGTCCAGTACTTTTTATAAAGATTGTCACAAGCAAGCTGATATATTGATAATAATCCACACAATAGCCTGTAAGTTATTTTGGTTTAAGAGAGGTATAAGTATTTTACCTGCTCTATCGTCGGGAGGACTCTATTGAAGATAGTGTGTTTTAGCCGTAATCGACTGACGACGTTTAAACTGGCATTTAGGAATTTCTCCTAAAATGTTTACTTGTAATTCTTTTGTGAAATACCCCCATTAGGTCGCTAAAGTAGTAGTTTATCGAGACTACTGTACGGTGATATAAACATTCTTAAAGGTAATAAAATGCTTTAAATTATTTTATTTTAAAATTTTCTCTCTTGTGCAAACTTCCATGAGCTTAAATGTATATGAAAAAATTAAACACGCCAAATTCATTAAAACATTGATTAAAAAACGTAAACAAACACGACCGTGACCTATATCAACAATCCATCATATTTCTTTGGGTAGTTGGGCTAGAACATGAGTTCTCGAATTTCCAATTATGGGAACGCTCGAATGTCGTTTCCTGTCTTATTTTATTTATTATGCACAGAATAAGCTGTGTTGTGCGGAAATGTTGGTAACGTTAAATGATCGCCGATATCGCACTTTAGATGAATAATACTTATGATGCAGTTTGTTCTTAATTTTAATTAATTTGAATATTCGTTCAAAACTTATTAATTGATACCTACAATTATTTGTTGAATAGAATTATTGTTTATATCATCCTGTTTTTAGTACTTGAATTGTAATCTAAAAATTATAAGGAGCGTGATTGGAAGAAATGAATATGCAATATTACAAGAGATTACTAACATATTAATAAAACCTGCTCCAAACATCCGTTCTTAAACATTTCATTCTGAGATCTTTATCGCTTAATGGAAAATAGGAATGCAGAAGCTCAATAAGTTTAGAAGCAAGTAGCATTGAATGATGGCAAATGGATTTGGATAAAGTCAAATAAATGCCGTTGATGTAGCGTAAAGCTGGTTTGCATCTCAAGAAGATAATACTTTTATGATGGTGGCATTAGAGCAGCTTACTTTACTATGAATTCTTACCCAAATCAAAGAAATACTGCTTGCAACTGGATTAACTTCAGAATGCTTCAAAATTAATATAATTATTTTCGTTATGGTCAACTAACTTGAATTGTACGAACTTCTTCTTTCGTCATATAAAATCTGGGCTAGTAATAATTCTTTTCAGTAAAAAAGAACCAGGAACATTATCGCAGATAATAAAATCGTCGGTCAGCTGATGAAAAGGTACTGAAAAGAATGAGGAATATATTCTTCGTTATGGTGTTTTTGGACACTAAAAGAAGCGATCGTTTTTTTGTTTAATCTAACCTTATTGTGCCGATATGCCAAGAAGTACAAAATAGTCTAATTAATATAAAAATTAAAATAATCCCGCAATTATAAAACTAATTAGTTTTACCTGGCAAAAAAACTTAGATTAGTAACTGGTTTCCTGTTTTTGAAACGAAATGATAGGAAGCGCTGGGATAACAATAGTTAAAAGAACAATACAGATTTTATTAGAACTTTGCTCAAATGCATTAATCAAAGTGTAGTTTAATTATGTGCACTCTGTGCCCTCTTCTCTCTTAAGCTCCATTTTTTGTTCAGTATAATAGGGGCAATAGTTTAAGAATAACTAATATCTTTTCTAAATAGTTACTTGATTGGAGGGGGTAATTTTAAATAATTGATATAGATATCGATTTTGATCATTTTAATAAAAATAACGTTTTGGAAATGGTTTACATTTATGAACAGATCGATAACCTCAGTAGCTAGCCGTAGGTGTGGCAGTAGTTATCGTCCGAAGTTCAAATACGGGTGAGCTACCATTCACTGTTGGGATATAATTAACAGTGCAGTATAACAGTTAGTAAATCATTAAAAGAAAAATATCTTAATTTCACAGAGCCAACATGTATTCATCAGGAACAAATCAACTGTTACTGCACTTGCTAGAACTGTATTCGAGTGCTTTCGATCTGGTTGATCATAAGATATTAATCAAATGCTTCTTTGATATATTATATACATATGAAAATTTGAAAAATAAACGCAATAAATGTTTAAGCTATTAAAGCAATCTACAAAGATAGAGCGATAGCTCTGTTTGTTATTATTCCATATCTGTTTGTAAATTGTTTCAAGTAAAGTACATGGATTTACAACTGATACCTAGCGTGATTCACATATGCATACATACATATTTTAAACCAAATTAATCCATTGATTTGTCATGCGAATGCTAATTATCTTTTTATAAATATACAGCGTACTACGTAACAAAGATACATATACGTCCTAAATTAAATTGTGACGCATCAATATAGCGTGACAAAACAACTACCTACTTTATTTCTTTGCAGCAACAGTACGTTTCACTTCAATGAAATAGCACACAACCGCACCTCAATTTACACAGCGAAAGCTTTCTTTCACGACCTGATTTTATATACTGAATAGTAGAATTAGCTATCAATGATTATACCCAAATATAGAAAGAACTCTGAAAAAGTTTCCATTCAATAAAGATTATTTATAATCTAAGATTTTTTAAACATCGATCTTTCGGCAAAGTCGCCTTGAACAATTACCTTATTATATGAATTCTATCACTTCTATTAGAATGGAATTTAATTTTTAAAAACGTATATTGTTAGTGATTAAAAATATAGGATTAGATAATAATTTTTTCTTTGCTGTTCAAGGACAAGTTCAATATCAATAAAATGATATAATATTTTGATAACATTCTTTAGCTTTACATATACATATATTGAGCTCTCCGCTGGAGGCATAGTTCAATGTGATATGCAATTACTTAAGTATATTTAGATTTTGATTGTTATCGTTTACTTTTACCTACTAATTTTTTCCCTCTTGGATTTACAATAAATCAAAAAATACATTTTATCCAAATATAGCGCAGTTCTTCTTCTTCTACTTCTAGGGAAGAAATTGCCTCTTTTTGTGTTAAATTGCAGTGTGGGTACATAATGGCTTTTGACATATTTTATTTTGGATACTGACATACGACTATATGTCAACGAAAAATTACACGCTCCTGTATTTTTTTTAAAGAAATACGTTATAGGGCATTCCAGAAAAGATATTGGCAATTAGATTAAATAAATTATTATAATAATCATTATCAAGTACACACTTACTCGATAAAGCCACGATTTTTCATAACTGTCTCTATTCTTCTTAGGCAACTCTGTCGCATTTATCTGGAAATTCAAGGGAGATATTTTCCTTGAAAAGCATTCGATTTTTATACAAGAATAACACGAGACCATTCAACGTTTTTTTTTGATACAGGAAGTCCGAGACGCGCTCAATTATAGTTAAATCCAGACTTTGAGATAATTGCTAAGATGTTTTTCAATATAAATTCCAATAAATAGGAGTTGTTGCTGAAGAAGTCAACAGTTACGCACAAAAAAGTTTTAAATCCTAATCACTAAATACATTTCTGAATAATTTATTTCATGTTTTGGATTACTTTACCTTATGTTTATCGAAACTTTATTGGTTCATAAAAGTTACATGAACATACACAAAAAGGTAGGTATGCATTTTTAAACATTAATAGCACATGCGAAACTATAACAAAACAAACATTAAAACTAATCACAATACGAACAAAATTTACTAAATAAAACCATACTGTTTATTCCATTAATCAGACTGAATCGGCTTATAAAAATTTTAGCGCAGTTGCAGGCCTTTCGTGAACTGTTGCTTACACAATTCTTTTGCGTTATTTTAAGTAAAGATAAGAACCAATGTATAGAAAAAACTAACTACACCAGCACTAAATAGATCACTTACATTAATTCACTGATATATTAAATTAACCAACTCTAATATGCTGAGTAAATGTACTACAACTAAACTTATTTCACTGCAGGCTATATTGCTGGAGACAATTCAAAACATTTACATATTATCGTTTTAGATCGAGTTACACGGATAAAATTAGGTGATTTGTACTTATGCATGGCGTCCAACAACACGAAAAGAATGAAAAACAATGAAGGGAAACAAACGTTGTTTGGATTAATTTATATGATAAGGGATTTGTTGCAGGTAGGATAATGGCCATTGCTTATAAGAAAGTATAAATTATCAAATTTATTCGAATATGAGTAGCGGTGAAATAATTTTAGATATAAGTATTAGAGTTTATAATTTGTTAATGTTGCTTGAGAGCTTCAAATTTATCAAAAAATAGGTTAGTAAGTCGTTAGCAGAACTTTTGGCAAGTGACAATCATGTTTCCGATCGACTTGAATCTTTATACATATACATATGTAGGTACTACAATGTTATATTCTATGATTAACACTGAATATTCTGACACAACTAGATCGTAGGAAATAAGAATGTTCTACTACATTTTGGGCTGCGGTTGATGGTCTAACAATAATCGACCACAATATTTGAATTCCATTTGCCTTGATACCTCTTTTAGATAACTGAAACCTCCTGATTAAAATGTTATAAAGCGTTATAAAATAATTTTCCGGCTTTAGAGTTCAAAAAAAAAAACCGTGAGTAACATTTCTGAATGCTGCCCAAGCTGGTTTCTGCAGTACAATTAATAGTTCTTCAAACTTCTCATCGTACATAAGTGGTCGTATTCATGGATCCATAAATATTCCTTATTTAAGTTTTGTATTATTAATTTTAGGAAACTTCTTTTTTAAATACAGGGAACTAGAATCCATCGCTTTGACGAAGTCCTTCATTAAAAACATGTCACTGCAAACCATTAAGACAATTTCTCCAGAACAATAATTTTTAAATTAAGAATGATGATTACGATAAATGGATAACTATAATAATAAAATAAAACAATAAAAAATAAAAAAATGTTTGGTGAGTAAAAGTAACAGTCAGCAATAGCAAACGGCCTGCGGCGTCTGTCATTTTTCCAGGAAGTGAGTAGCCTAGAATACAAAATTGTGAGTATATAGATATAAAAGATATTTAAGCATATCCTCCTTCCATCGAATCCTCTGACAACTTGTATAACATTATTATTCAACTGAAATTATAGTATCGTTCACGATAAATATGATCCCTCATGTATCACTAAACAAGAGAGTCTATGGTCATGAAGTCAGAAGAGTGTGCCACCTATTGTGCTGCCATTTGTACCGATAACTATCAAATTTGCTTAAAAGTTGGTATGATTGGTTTTTGGCTCAAATCATGAAGCATGTGTTACAGCGTTTTTTTTTTTAAATCAACCCGTAAAGAGGTGAAACGTGATGACAGAAGGTAGCAAATTTTGTGTAGTCAATAATATTTCTAAGGTCAAATTTACTTGAAAGAACATAACTCCTCGAGAGAATTTATGAAATACGTGATTCGGCGTGATTTCAAGTTCAATTCCGAACAAGGCGACAGAGAGTGACAAAGTTTCTATAAATTCTTTTTTGTGATTAAATTTACTTGAAACTTTATATTAATACTCTGACACAATTAATAAAAACACGTGTTTCCAGAAAAAAAGGTGGCAAAGTTTGCATATGAAAAATTAGAAACTATATTTTTATCATTGAGTTCACTTGAAATTTGGAACTAACGCTATTTGACGTAATTATACACTTGTTTTGGCTAGAAAAAAATGGTGGGCAAGTTTGTATGAAAAAAATTTCTTTATATAAGCAATATTTTTGGAAACTTGGTATCAATTGACACACATGTGTCGGCAATTTTTTTAAGGGGGTGGCAAAGTTTCTGTACGAAAATTAAAAAAAAATGTTTCTGTTGTCAAATTTATTTGAAGCTGACAATATCAATGAAATATGTTCTTCGGCGTTTGTTAAATTCAGACTCTAAGGAGGTGACATGATGATGGCAAAGCTTGTTTGGAAAATATTTTTATTGTTCATGTTGATTTTATACTTAGGGTAACAAAGCTTGTATGGGAAATAAGATTTTTATTGTGAAATCACCTTGAAAGTTGGTATTAATGATCTTTGACACAAATAATGGAACATAATTTTTTTAATTCCTCCCTGGGAGAATGGCAAAGTTTGTATGGGAAATCCTGTTTTTATGGTATACAGTGTTGATTTATCCATGAACAATAGACGTGACAACATATAAATTTGATTAAAATGAAAAGGTGTACAAACCTAGTTTACGCGAGTGAAGCAGTCAACAGAAATTACTTTCTCAATAGAAAGATAATTAATGAAAACCAGTTAGTAATGAACTGAATTATAATAGGTATAGCAGTTTTTAACTACTTAGCTAACAGAATTAAATACTTAGAAAATAAGAATATCTGTTTAAAAGAAAGTACATATAGCAACTTTTAAGCCCTTTAAGTTTATTATTATTATATAAAAACTGAAAATATTTCTTATTTCTTAAAGAAAATTATAAAATATATGTATGTACTTCAATTTTGAAAAAAAAAATGGAAAGTAGTGTCACCGCCAGAAATATGTTTAGGACGACTTAACCGGATATTTTTTAGTGCTGGGATCCTATTCGAATTATTATATATACGAGGGAGCGTTTTTATATTCGCGGAATAGGGGATAAGGGGTGGAAATAGAAAAACCAAATTATTTTTCTTTTTCAATATATTTACCTGCAAGACGGATACATTTTTCACATCTTTCAATTAATTTATTTATACCCTCATAAAAAAATGATTTCTCTTTATCTGCAAAATACGCCGAAACTGCCTCCTTGACTTCATCATCAGCAGTAAATTTTTTACCCCGCAGCTCTTTTTTCATTTTCGGAAACAGGTAATAATCACTCGGGCCCAGGTCTGGGCTGTAGGGTGGGTGATTCACAATTTCGAAACCCACCTTATGCAGGGCAGCTAACGCAACGCGGCTCTTGTGGACGGGCGCGTTGTCGTGCAAAAGCAGCACACCTTTCGTCAATTTTCCCTGTCTTTTCTTTTTAATGGCTTCTTTTAGTCGCTCTAACATTGAAGCGTAATATTCTCCGATTACAGAAACACCTTTATCTTTATAATCAATCAACAATATTCCTTCCGAGTCCCAAAATACCGTTGCCATGAGTTTTTCAGCTGATTGTGACACTTTAAATTTCTTGGGAGGTGCTGCCCTTTTTATGCCACTGCATGGAGTCTTGTTTGGACTCAGGTTCATAATGATGAACCCAAGTTTCGTCTCCAGTAACAATTCGACTCAATACACCATCCTTGTCTTCATTACAGAGGTCCAAAAATGCACGCGAACACGCGATTTTTTCCGTATTTCACTTTTCACTCCTGATTATGTTACTTGGTTGACGATAGCTCAAAGACTATAATAACAATGAAACTTCGTATTTATACTAATTATGAGTCGCTGCACAGGCCACGCCCCCAATGCTCCTAATCACCCCCTACAACCCGCTCATTCCGCGAATATAAAAACGCTCCCTCGTACGAATCAATTCAAATATCGAATAAAACTGTACCGAATTATTGGAATAATCAATTATTCGAATAATGAAATAATGAATTATTGGAATAATCAAATAATCAATTATTCGAATAATCAAATATCTGATTAATCAAACATTCAAACAATAGACTGGTCAACTAATAAAATATTTGAATTTTCGCTAATCATATACATACATATTTGAATATTTAACTAATCAAATATTTAAATATACCGGGCGCGCGCGCAAGAGCTGCTGATACGTTTAGTGTAAGATGAAAAAGAATAGCGAAGAGACGTCCCTTAGTTAACACAGGAAACGTATATCGGTACTGGTTGCTTGAACGAATGCATTCTTTGTATCTCTTTATCTAACATATTAAAATCCTATGCCTGCTCTAACACATTGAAGATCCTATCAACAGATCGAAGCTATCAAGGTGATGCGAAGAAATTGATACTACACCGAGAGTGTCAGACAGAGCGCTTCCCAGTTACAGTCGCCCACACATTGCTAATGTATCTATCAGCGGGTCGAACGCGCGCATACTGTATACAGGATAACAACTTGAACTACGAAATTAAATGTATCCATTTTAGTATTGTCAACTGTTTGTATGACAGGAATGTCAGTGATTATGTCAAATATTATGAATTGTGTATTCCATTAGGATAAAGTTTGATGGTTCGGTAAAGTATTTGACATAACCACTGACATTCCTGTCATGTAAAAAGTTGACAATAGTAAAATGGATACATTTAATTTTAACTCCCACCACCCTCTTCTATCAATAGGTTTTCGTAGTTCAAGTTGTTATCCTGTATACATAGATATTAGTCAATAGATATAATACATATGTACAGTCTGTTCCAAAATTAATGTCGCTTGATGTGATGGAAGATACATTATAACTTCTGTTGCAAAACGAATGCACTAGGTTTGACCGACATTTATTTTAGAGCGCAATAATTACAATATTGATATTCATCAATCAAAAATTGTGTCCAGTTATAGGGAAGATGATTTTTATTGGATCTGTACATATATGCAATCTTTATAGTAATGTGTGAGCTTTAATAAGAAACTGTTAATTTTCTTGGAAGTCAACTTGCGATGTGTTCGTATCTTATCTTTTCAGACATAATGTCAGTTATATTAAAAAATATTTCAACTTCATCTCATTTCAAATTCACCCAAGTATAAACAAGTCAGCCTCTGTAATTATAATCAATTTCTTGAACAGCCGACTATTTGAATTGAATTTAAAATTTTCATTGAATTGTATTCGAATGAATAATTGAAACGTGAATGTTGGATTGAATTGAATGTGAAAAAATAAAATCGAATTGAATACGAATAATCGATCGAATTTTGAATATGAATATTCGACTAATTCGAATATTCGAATACTAGACAAAATGAATATACGAATACAAAAATCGTCAAAATGCTCATCACTAAATTTTTCGATCTCAAAAGGTATTTATTGAATATAAAAAAAAATCAACATAGTTTTTTTGATTTATGTAATATTAATTTTATAGTAGAGAATGAAGTCATGATAATTGAACATACTTTTTTGAAATAGCCGCAAATACATTTTCAGAAAAATCGTTTTTATACATACTAAGTATTACTTTGATAAAGTATACAATCATTAAAAGTATACAATATTGAAAACAACGCAATGAAGAAATGAAACAAGTAATTTTCTAGTACAATAAGTAGCTGTATCTCTTATAAACAACAATAATACTTCTTACCTTCAGTTTAAATGCTTGAAAGATCTATAAATTTACATACGACACTAATTTTGAAATCTAAATACGCTAAAACCTACAAGGAATACTGAACTACAATACATTGGAATTCAAACTAATCAAAGATTTACTTAAAATCTGGCGTAAATTCGTTCACAGTAAGCATGAGTTTATGTGTACTTTACATGTATGCATGTAGGTATTCCTGGAATATACTGAGTATTGCCAATTTACACAAGATTTTGCGTTCCTCTTATCTAATGTATTTCCGTTGCTAATAGAAATAAATGAGTAAATGGATGTATATGCTGCCAATCATCATATCTATTATTTATACTATACAGCCGCGGTAGCAGTATTTGCCAACTATTTGTGCTAATATAAACAGTAGCATGCCTGTTACATTTATTGAAATAACTACTTAATTGTTTATGTATATAGACATACATAAGTTTTCCTTTAAAATGTATTGTAGGTAGTGAATTGTTTGGAGTTTTAGTCACAGTTTCGTATTAGAGATGACGTATTACGATTATGAATAATATCGACTCTTTTACTTCTTCACGTACAAAAGTAATAAATAAATTAATGTTTCATATATTGAATTTTCTAAAATGCTAAATTTTTACAGATACCTAATCCAATAATGAGTATTTGAACAATTTTAATTGATATTCGAGTCGATGCAGCGTAGCGAGTGAGACCGGTGTCTGTGTGTGATCTCTTGTGTCTTTAGCTCTATAGTTTAATGATGGTTTTTACAAGGGCCGAGAGGGATGAATTTACTGAAATTATTAATAACAGCTTAAAGGAGTACTTATCTGGTGCTGACTTTATTAAGAACATCTCCGAACTGCAATCTGTATCGAAACAAATTCAAGATTCGTTGAAAACTATTACTAAATGTTATGAAGCCAAAATCTCTAAATTGGAGGAGTCTAATTCGAAATTGCAAGAAAGAATTAATAACTTAGAACAGTATTCACGACGCAGTTGTATTCGTATATACGGAGTAGAAGAAACATCGGATGAAAATGTGTATCACAAAGTAGTTGATGTATTTAAAAAGATGGGAACAGGCGCTGAAGGACACATCGATGTATGCCATCGTGTAGGCAAAAACACGTATGATAAAAATGATAAAATGCGAAAAAATACTCGCTCGGCTAAGCCTATATCCCGCTGTATTATTGTCAAGTTAACATCTCATTCCAAGCGAAATGAATTACTTAAAAACAAAAAATCATTGAAGAACACCGGGTTGTCTGTAAAAGAAGATCTGACCGCAGACAATCATGGATTATACAAAAAAGCTGCTGACCGATTTGGTTTCCGTAATGTGTGGACATACAACGGCACGGTGCACGCGAATGTCGATAAAGTGCGCTATACCATCCGTTCTCTGGCAGATCTGAATAAGTTGGGCTCGGCGGATCACATATAGCAGTAAGGTTGCAAAATTCTCACATTAGATAACTGTTCTATGTTAGACTGTACGCCTGTTGATATCAGTGCTTACTTAATACTTTTTACTTTGTTACTTTATTGTTGCTGTATTGCTTGCTTCTCTTTTAGATTGCTTTAATTGCGCTGCTTACTTCCTTTAATTTAAATAATTAGTTACTTGTTTTGTTCTTTACATTATACTTATATTGCTACTCAATTATTTAATATTTATTTGCTCATGATTGTTATGACACGTTAATTACAATGCTCAACTTAGGTCACATTAATGTGCGCTCGCTATTGTCGGGGCTGGATCTGTTTAAGGACTATTTCTCTGCTAATAGTTATGACATTATAGCGGTAACCGAGACATGGTTGACTGCGGGGGTGCCTGATGATGCCCTGTTGTTAGAGGGTTATACTTTAATTCGACGGGATAGGAGTGATGGGAGACGGGCTGGGGGCGTCGCATTATACATTAAGAGTAACTTGTCATTTACTGTTCTGAATCTAACAGTCGTTAATGCCAATTTTGAACATTTATGGATAAAGATGATTATAAATAAGGTATGTTTCATGATTGGTGTTGTTTACAGATCTCCCTCATCTGATAGAGCTGTATTTTTGGAAGCTTTTGAGAATTTATTGTCCGATATCATTCTTGACACTCATGAAATCATAATTATGGGTGATTTTAATATCGACTTATTGCATTCTAACGATAAATATTGCCTCTTGTTCTCTAATTTGTGTGACTCATTGGGTATTAAGCAAGTTATTGATAATCCTACACGTGTAACTTCAACTTCACAGTCATTAATTGACTTTGTCCTACTTTTTTCACATACGCCTGTACTCAAGTGTGGTGTCGCTCATGATTTGCCGATATCTGATCATTATTTAGTTTTTGCCCAAGTAGATGTATGTGTGCCTCCTCATGTTCCTCACTACCGAACTTTCAGAGATTTCCACCATTTTATCCATGACGATTTTTATAACGATCTGCAGGCGCTGCCATGGCACTGGATTTATAGTATTCAGGATATAAACAATAAATTATTTTTTTTTAATTCTGTTTTAATTGACTTATTTGATATCTATGCGCCGCTTAAAACGGTCCGTTTTCGAAGGCCGAGGGCTCCATGGCTAACAGATAATATACGACTCATTATGTCACTTCGGGATAAAGCATTCAGAAAGGCTAAGACTCTAAGGACCCCTGCTTCTATAAATTATTATAAACAACTTCGCAACTTCACAACCTCTGCCATTCGTCGTGAAAAACGTGCCTATTTGCGCTTTGCATCTGAACATACAAGCTCTAGAAACCTATGGAAATGCCTTAAGACCTTGAATGTGTATAGTAGTGGCGCAAGGGCTGAGATACCACCGCATTTGGCTAATGTAAATGAGTTGAATAATCACTTTATAAATGCAATGTCTCACCATGCGGCTGATGAGGCTTTGGTAAATTTTTATGGCGCTAATGTTACTGTTGCTGCTCAATTCTCTTTCACCCTTGTTTCTGTTGACGAAGTTAAATCAATATTATTTTCAATTAAATCAGAAGCAATTGGTCACGATAGTATATCGCACAAAATGTTAATACTTTGCTGTCCTTTTATACTTCCAATCATCACCCATATAATTAATTCGTGTCTCTTGGACAATATCTTCCCTGAATGTTGGAAAATCAGTGTTATTGTGCCAACAGCCAAAAATGGCTCCCCAATGAATTTTGGTGATATACGCCCAATATCGATTTTGCCGGTAATGTCTAAGGTATTAGAAAAGATAGTTGACCAACAAGTACGAATATACTTAGATGCTTTTAGCATCTTACCTAATGAACAATCTGGTTTTCGCTCGGGTTACAGCTGTGCAACAGCAATGGCTCACGTAACTGATGATATTTTCTCTGCTATTGATAGTGGACAAATTATGGTTCTGGTACTGCTGGACTACAGCAAGGCTTTCGATACCATCAATCACCAGCTGTTGCTATCCATTCTGCATTACGTTGGCTTCAGCTGCGAATCGATAGCCTTTTTTCAGTCCTACATTGTGGGTCGTAGTCAGATGGTGTCTTTGCGGGACAACAGCTCATCTTCCAAGTGCGTGGTATCTGGTGTGCCTCAGGGGAGTGTATTGGGACCCCTTCTTTACTGCATATATACTTCCGGCATCATAAAGTGTCTACGCCATTGCTCGTACCATATGTATGCGGATGATACGCAAGTCTATTTCTCTTTCAATGTGGACGATGCCCGGGATGCAATTGCGAAAATTAATGCCGATTTACAGTTTCTGACTACCGAATCATCTAGACATTCTCTAATAATTAACCCTAATAAGTCCTCAGTTATGGTATTTGGCCGGCCTTCTGCTGTATCCAGGATCATGCCTCAGGTGCGGATTGTGGTAAATGACGATGTACTGCCAGTATCTGAGTGTTCTCGAAGTCTTGGACTTTTATTGGACACACGTCTTCGATTCAAAAAACATGTCTCACGACTTATTAGTACCGCCTTTTATAAATTGAAAGTTCTTTATGGCAGCAGGGGCTGCCTAGATCAAGACATGAGGAAGTTGCTTTGTCAATCTCTGGTGCTTTCAGTCTTTAACTTCTGCATCAATGTATACTATCCTTGCTTGGATTACACTGACAGACTAAGAATCCAGCGAGTGCAGAATGCCTGCTTGCGATTCATTTATGGGTTAAGGCGATATGATCACATTTCACATACCCTCAAATGGGCAAATTGGTTAAGCATGTCCTCCAGAGCCAACTATCTCGCCTCTCTATTTTATTTCAAAATTATTTATTTCAAGAGACCCAATTACCTATATAGAAAGGTACTTTTCAGGACCGACGTGCACAACATTAACGTTAGGAGCAGGGGCCTACTGACGCCTCCCGCCCATCACCTGGAAATTTATAAGAGAAGTTTTTCTTATAACATTGTAAAATTTTATAATGCTATTCCTCACAATTTGAGATCTCTTGCTCCGTCTGCCTTTGCTCGTGGCCTGAGGAATTACCTTTACAGACTTTGTTAGGCTAACTAGGCGAGTGTGTTGAGCATTGGGTTCTAGATTTTTTTTTTGTTATTACTTTTCATTGCAGCGTGTCACAATCGGTACTGCATGCTATGCATTCTATTTATTAATATATTTCTCTTTCATTATAATTAGCGTTTGAGACTCGAATTTAGTTAGTAAGGATAGTTTAAGTTTAGGTACTAGAGTCAGAGCAGCTGTGTGCTTCGCATACAGCTGATCTTGTACCTTTTGATGGCAGATTTAGTTTATATTCTTATTATTATTTATTTACTCTAACCGATACCTTTTCTATTTTTTTTCTTTGTAATTTGATTGAATGTGTATTTTTTCTTTTATTTTTTGTCATCAATAAACAGCTATTATTATTATTATTATTATTATTATTATATTATGATCAATAGATTGATAATGGCTAAGAACGATATATTCGAACGCACATACTATACATAATATATGTATATTGTTTTAATTAAACATGCTATAAAAGTTCAGCCCTTCTATAAAAATGAGAACTTATTTCTACTAATTGTTTCCTATAAGGTCTTAATTATTAGTACTCATTAAAGTGGCAACTTTTTTAAAATGCATTCTTTGGAGCTTTAACCATGGCACTTGCAAAATGTGGAAATATTCCTTTCTCCAGCGTTCCCAAAAAAGTTCATTTAAGTTTTGAATGTGCACCCAGCGTCACAAGCAACTGATATGGAAGCTTGAATAGACAGTGATAGGAAGTTCTAGCAAAGATTCGTCACATGAGGACATAATGGACAGAAGGGTTCACAGTTTACAATTCTCCTCGATTTGTGTTAATAATATTTCTTCAAACATTAGAGGTATATATATTTTTAGTAATTACGAATACGTCGCTTCGCGGTTTTTTTAATTCTATTTTCTGCCGTGCTAATCAAATTATTTCCATTGTCCCAGTATGTCGTCTCACTAAAACCTCTCCTATCAAAGAAGAATTGCTAAGAATGATTTCGGGGTTATATCAGACACTCATCCAATTGAACCGACATAACTTATTTCTACTGCCATATCGCTAACCTTCGATTTTATGTGAAAACATTAAAGAATAGCGAATTATGATTTGTCTAGCGGCTATAGACCAAAATTTCTCTATTCCTTGATCATAATTCTTATAACATGATGATCTGAAGGTAATAAATATGGGTGTTTATGTTAATCATATTTGTTTAGGTGTACTAGCCTAGTTCTTATCAAACCTTCCTTGTCTCGATACGAGTTGAGATTAATTACTTTATTGTTACTTTGGTTTACTGTTCCTTTTATTCATTCGTTCTGCTCATCTTCAAATGATTTTTTATATCAACCAAATAACCTTTTTTTGCGTGTTTTCTAATTCCTTCGCATCTCTGTGCTTCCTTCAATTAATACCGTTAATAAAAAAAAATTCCAATTAAAACTTAGCTGAGATCTCTATGATTTTCTATGATGACACATACGAGAACTATAAACATGTAACTATTGCATGTTGGCAACTTGCTAATGGAGTGTGACTAGCGCATATTTGGTGTAAAATGTAGACTAACGTAGACAGTAGCTAACCTGCATTTCTAATTGTTTGCTTCCAAGAGTAAAAGAGCTTAGAAGAACTTGTTGTTGAACTCCAAACCGTTGTTTGAAAATAGGTTTCAGAAGGACGTGGTGAACAACATCGTTTGATTTCCCCCACTCATGTGACTGGCTGGAATGGTGAACCCAGAAGCCAAGGAGAATTAAGAAGAAGAAGAACTTCCTAATGATTTATTTGTTTGTCTTTCCTAGTTTAGATCGCAAAAGACATTCGTTTTGTTACTTTTCTTTATTTTTTCCCCACATACATATATCTTCAGAAATTAAGATATTATTTGTATTCACACGCGGCAAAAGTTGATAGTAACGTTGACAGCGAAATGTAACTATAATTTCTTAGAATGCCGATGAAAAATCAGAGCTGGCAATAATTTAGCAATTATTTCATGAATAATTACAAATACAAATAAATTGAAAGTTCAAAAATTTATCATTTTCTTGAAACTCCCTATTACAATTAATATGTTCTAATCTACTATTTACTACTCGTACTTTGCTATATATCGGCATAGAAACTATCCTCAATTGATTTTTAAAACTTGCTCAAATATATTTATGTATATACACGTTTGTGATTGTTGCATTTAACCTTGACGTATTATTGTAATTTTTAGTAATGATCCGACTTAAAAAAAATACAAAACTATGTTGAATGCATAAATTTAACTGATTGGCTTATTACTTACTTGATTCATTTAACACTAATGAAATTTGCAATAAAAAAATTAATTAAAAATAATGCTGTTATTACATACCCGAAGAAAATATTGAGTAAAAAAATGTTAATATCTTATTGGTATTAAGTAATTTACTATTTTGTTTTGACACAATTTTTAAAAATTTTAAATCTTTCTAACGTGAAAAAGAATTTATAAAATATTGTGTTAGGATACAATACTGGTTGAACTTTTTGAAACATTCTCTATCTAAAATACAAGGTGTCTCAGCGAGGTCGTTCATTAGAAGTTTATGGGATTCTGGAAAAATATAAATTTCAAAATATTATTAGATTTCTACCGTTTCCGGTTATACCGGAAGTCGCTATCTACTTTGTTATGTTGAATAAAACACGCCGCATATTTTTACATATTTGGATTTACATATTTTTAAGCTTTATAAATACCTTTAGTTTTTTCAATTTGATTTGATTTTTTTCTAAAAAAATTTGCTATAGCGGACATTGTAAAGGGACGCGACATTTTCAATTATTTTATTGGATTAAACATATTAACGTAATAAGGAATACAAGTACTTATTATATACAGGGTGTAACAGTAGTGCGATATTCTTCCATATCTCCTTTCTTATGCAAAATACAGCAAATATTTAAATATAAAAGTTGTTTAGTTTTATGAAATTTATATTGTAAAATTATTCTACGATATACAGAGTGTTTAGTTTGACCGTAACCACCAGTAACTTTACATTTTTAAATGGAACACCCTATATATGATCACATTTTTTAATTCCTTGCAGAATTTTAAGGCAACTTTATACAGGATCATATTCAATTATTTTCATTAGTTTACAAGATATTGGCATTTGTTAAAAAATTTTGACATTTTGCTCTCTTCAGAACAATGCCATTATTTCGGTAACGGAAAAATGTAACATTATGAAACTTGACATAACGTTAGAAGCGTCTTCTGTGATGACAATAAACAGATGTAAACTTAAATACGTTATACAGAGTGTTCTAGAAATCAGTGTCTTTTTGAAACAATTGAAATGCGAAAATCTTCATTTTTTCAAATGGAAACACTATATTTTTATGAGTTAGTTGAAAGCGAAATTTAATTGTCTATTAATTTGAATAAAGCATTTATGTAGCTAAAATTAATGGTTGTAGAGATATTTCAAATTATTTGATATTTCTGTATGTTGCTATGTTGGTGCGCTCTTTAAAAGAAACTTTAGAGACCAAATATTAAATAAAAATTTGAAAATTGAACTTTCTTTATTATTTGTCTGCTGTGCTGACATTTTTGTAAATTTACGTGCGTTTTAAATTGGTAATTATATTTAAAATATGAAGGTACGTTAACGTAATGGATATGAAGTAGGCTTTTTACAGGTTAGTTGAAAGCGAAATTTTATTATGTATTAGTTTGAATAAAGCATGTATGTAGCTAACATTAATCGTTTTAAAGATATTTCTACTTATATCTATGACCATATAGTAGAAAAGATAAATTACACTTGGAATTTAATTGTTCCTTACTTATATGCTGTACTGACAGTTCCTAAGATAAATACACTACATATGTATGTACTTATGTCTGGATTCAACGAAGTGTTGGTAAATCGAACAGTCTACTATATTCATATTCTGTTACATCTTTAAAAACAGGCTACACAGGGTGAAAAAAAAATCGTTTATTTAAAAGAAAAATAAAGAATACGTGGTAACTTTCAAAAATACAAAATTGCAGATAGGTAACTAATAAACTAAATATTTTATAAAGCATGTTCAATGTGGCCACCATTCTGATTGATGCACATTTCTACTCTTTTCAAGAATGATCCGGAAACTTCGTGCAGCGTACGGTCATCAACACTTTGAAATGCTTCCCATATACGCTGCTGCATATTTTCTCGTGTTGTGGGAGCTGTTCGGTAAACGTGGTCTTTTATGTATCCCCAAAGAAAAAAATCACATTTGGTCAGATCGGGTGACCTTGGTGGCCAATGCACTGGACCTCCTCTGCCAATCCATTTATCACGAAATGCATTATTTAGATAATTTCGGACATTCCCAGAGAAATGACACGGTGCTCCATCTTGCTGCAACCACAAATGCCTTATTATATTAAGAGGAAGAGTGTCTAGAAAATCTTCTAATTCATTCCTTAGGAAAGCTAGATAATTTTCCCCGTTAACTGTACCGTTAGAGAAATATGGACCAAGTGGCCGGTTGCCTACTATTCCTCCCCATACATTCAAAGACCAACGATGTTGATAATTAATTGTCGCTTCGTCCGTGAGTAAAATAAAATTATGAAAACCTGGTTCTTCTCGTTCTTTATTTAAAATCCACCGACAAAAGTTGAGACGACTTTCTAAATCATTTCCAGACAATTCTTGTAGATACTGTATATGGTAGCCATAAAATTTATATTGACGTAAAGTCCGTGAAGGTGACACATGGCTTATTCCTAATTGTGATCCAATTTTTCTTGGACTGGTATGGGGATCCTCGACTGCCATATTAGCCAGTACTGCATATTGACTATTTTCATTCCCAATTGGTTTGGCACGTTCTTCCTTTTTATATTCTACATGCCCAGTTGCTTTAAATCGATCCCGAAGTCTTTCAAAAGCTAAAGGTTCTGGATGTCTTCGATTTGGATAACGTATTTGATAAATCCGCGATGCAAGCAATGGATTTCGTTCACATTCACGTTTTGATGTTTCTATGAAACTATTCAACAACAGATTTTATTTTATTTACCAGCCTACTTCATATCCATTATGTTAACGCACCTTCATATTTTAAATATAATTACCAATTTAAAACGCACGTAGATTTCCAACAATGTCAGCACAGCAGACAAATAGTAAAGAAAGTTCAATTTTCAAAATTTTATTTAATATTTGGTCTCTAAAGTTTCTTTTTAAAGAGCGCACCAACATAGCAACATACAGAAATATCAAATAATTTGAAATATCTCTGAAACCATTAATTTTAGCTACATAAATGCTTTATTCAAATTAATAGACAATTAAATTTCGCTTTCAACTAACCCATAAAAATATAGTGTTTCCATTTGAAAAAATGAAGATTTTCGCATTTTAATTGTTTCAAAAAGACACTGATTTCTAGAACACTCTGTATAACGTATTTAAGTTTACATCTGTTTATTGTCATCACAGAAGACGCTTCTAACGTTATGTCAAGTTTCATAATGTTACATTTTTTTCCGTTACCGAAATAATGGCATTGTTCTGAAGAGAGCAAAATGTCAAAATTTTTAAACAAATGCCAGTATCTTGTAAACTAATGAAAATAATTTAATATGATCCTGTATAAAGTTGCCTTAAAATTCCGCAAGGAATTGAAAAATGTGATCATATATAGGGTGTTCCATTTAAAAATGTAAAGTTACTGGTGGTTACGGGCAAGCTAAACACTCTGTATATCGTAGAATAATTTTACAATATAAATTTCATAAAACTAAACAACTTTTGTATTTAAATATTTGCTGTATTTTGCATAAGAAAGGAGATATGGAAGAATATCGCACTATTGTTACACCCTGTATATATGAGAAATGTTATTTTATTTTAATTAAGGTAATGCACCTATCTGTATATACTATGTAATGTATTCTTAATAGTTAAAAAATGTAACAGTTTTAACTGACAACTAGCACACAGTGGCTTTTGTTAGGGCTGTACTGTCTTCGCGCCATATATGAGAACATCACCTTATATGGTATTATAGCAAATTATCAGGTGATACGATCCTACTCCACTCCGAAATAGAACACTTCTCGTTCGAACGCCGAAGGGTCTAGTCCGCGCTGCAATTAGTGGTATTCAAGCTTGTCAAGTTGGGGCCCAGTTAGTGTTCTTGTAATTATTTAAATAATCAGTAAAATAGTAAGGCCGTGAATACTGGTGAAGGGCCAGCACGTACACAATACAATAAATTAAAATACTGATGAAAGAAAATTACAAGAAAGAACACGCTCGAAGCCCCAAGACAAAGCACCCGAAGGCAACGGACATTCGGCAGGAAGGAACATAGTCAACGAGCGTACGCGAAGAAAGAAGTTACGCAAAGGTATTTGGCCACTAAGCTATTTATTGTTTAATACCGAGCTTGTAGAAAATAGATACATTAACTATTGTTTTTTTTTTATAAATAAAGGTTGCCGTGTTGCCATTTTTAAATTTAAATATATTTAGCTTTGTTGTATTTTTAATTAATTATTGCTTATTTGCTTTGAGTAACTAAAGCTGCATTTAGTAGTAAGGTTTTGTCACGCATTATCTAAACCTGCGTACTGACTTGAGTAAATTTACGCGCACGAACACCCAATATGCGCACGAACGCTATCCATCGCTTGTCGGTTTCTTCACCTTTATCAAAGGATTTGTGTGCGTACAGCGTTCGTGCGCGTAAATTTGCTCAAGTGAGTATGCAGCTTAATATTGTATATGCACATAGGTTCAGCTCGCAGCGGAACATAAGCAGTATGAATTGCAACAGCGTATTCCTCTCTTCGCGTTGTAACTTGTGTTTGGCGACACAGGCATGCACAATTCAGCTGAATTTAAACCGAGCGAGGATACAGTCGTTGGCATATTCGTTCTGTATACGTAATGTGCCCATATGTTCAGATTACAGACATAATAACGACTTATCAAAAAGTGCTCTAGTCCCTTTGTAAAAATCGTGTATCTTCGATACATAAGTCAGGTCGTTATATCTCCAATTTATTATTATTTTTGTGGTCATAGCTGCTACGCAAACGGAAAAGTAATTCTAAGAAATAATAAAATATTAACTATTCTTAAAAGTTAATAAAGTCAATAATTCTGCAAAATAAATTTAAATTTTAACCACAGTGTCATGCATGCATAGGCGAACACTAAATGACTCGGATTGACGATCGAACTTGCGTGGCGCATGACAAGCGCGTTGCCACTTTGTACTGCGTTTCATGCGTATATTGTAACTTGCTATGTTCCGCTGTGGACTGAACCTATGTGTATGTGGATTGGGCATGGTGGTTTTTCAGTTTATTGTTTATTGCTTTTGTCGTGAACATTTTTTTTTAAGTGTTTATCTCGGAAACTATGCGTTTGCGAATATATGTTTATTAGGACTTTTTGTTTCTTTTTGACCAAAGAACACGCCAGTGCATTATTATGCAATCTATGCGGGACATCCTGTATATTGGCACCCATAAGTAAGGTAACACTTTTTTATAGTCTGCGCAGCGTAGGTATAATCTAATTAGAAATTTGTTTTATTAAGATGACGCAAATGTAATTAAAAACAACATTACCTAATAATTTTATGCCAAAAAGAAGTTAAATTCAAGACTGGTACGTGCTATGACTACTACAATAAATGTTTCAGTTGATTAAAATAAATAAAGTAGATGATTTGTGATGCCCTAACAAGGTATGCGTAGGATCACATTAAAACTACATACATTTTTCTTTCAAATGTATGTAATTACAATGTATACCTATAGTTTTGTAACTATTAAGAAATCTTGCATCGAAATTTCAAACAAAAATACCATATGGAGAGAATTTCGCGCCATTCCACATTGTCCACGGAGCCTTAACCAACCGTTTAACGTAAATTGTCTCAAAGTCGAATAATTTACAATATGTAATATAGACACATCGAAAAAAATCATAATTAGAGTAGGCTATGTGAATGGATTGTTACTTTAGCCACTTTCACATAATGACATTTATTTATTCCTTGACATTTAATTTGAGGTTATAAACTTTGGTTACAATAAAATGTCAAATAATAAATGTCATTATGTGGTAGTGGCTAAAGCAACGATCAAAAACATTTACATAGCCTACACCAATTATGTTTTTTTTCGATGGGACGTTATAAAGTGTTTCTTTTAAATATAGAATATTTGTTCAATAATTAAATAACGAAACCTAAAATTAAATATTATTCTGAAATGACGTACACCCTGTATTTTGCTTAGTTGTTTTATTGTACCCGACATTACGTTGCCTTTTCTAGTTTATAATTGTATAAACATTTATACATTTACAGTCCGTCCAGCGCTCGATGAGGGTCATCCACAGAAATTTGCATCTGAGAGAATGAACCACTTCATTTAATTTAATAACGTAGTTATGTATTAAGTAATGCCTTATGATAACTAATAAATGTTTGAATAAATTTGACCGTTAAAAAAGTCAAATCCTTGGGGACGTACGTTATACTATTAGTAGCATTTTCCTTTGAAAGAATTGTGAAAGTGTATCATTTTGAACAAACACAAGAGCATAGTTTCGTATAATAATGTCGTAAAATAATGACTCAGCTACAACTAAAAAATAAATCAAAACGTATATCAGCTATCTTTCTACGAGCTAAAAGTCTCTTACAAAGTAAGTTATTGTAGTGTATTAAGAATATTAAATTACACACATAATTCAATTTCATAATTATACCATTCTAAATTGAAAATGAGTTCATTTTAAACTAATAATTGACCTACATACATAGATGGGACGTAGGAAAAATTAATTTTGGTGCCAACTCATCTTATACCATAAAAAAAAAACATTAATATATCTTCTCGCTGAAAATTCCAAATGCACTCATTAACTGAATTTTCCATGATTTATAAGAGACACGTGATACTATTATCCTTAATACTTCCCTTTTTGTGTCCCATTTTCCCATTTTTATTACTGATTTATTTATTTTAGACAACGTAATTATAGTCCCAAACTAATAGCAGACTAACGTCGTAAAATTTATTACCAAGGATATGTAAAGTCATTAGTCGGAGATGCCAGTGCGTCATTTACCACGAAAATATTTGTAAGTATACTGTATGTTAAACGGAACGCATAAAAATCATTTTTGTGAACGTTAAACAAAATCAGAAACACAGCGATAAATATTTTTTATGATGTATTTTATTATAAAAATTTGCTTTGATATATTTAACAGTAACGTTAACAATATTTTTATTCTTATTTTGTCTTCATTTATGATCTTTTTACAAACAACAAAGAAACTTTCAATACAGAAATACTAATGACGGTTCCGAAAACTATGGCATCTTATTTTTCAAAAGAAAGCAAGTGGAGCAAGTAATGACGCACGATCTGTAGTTGTGTTGGACAGACACGAAGAAGCCCTCTAGCTCAACAGTCAATCTTGACATTGACAAAAATCTTAATTCCAATACATAAATAGTTCTAAAAAAAGAAAAAAACTGTACCTGATTTTTTTAGTTTGTAGTTGGTGCTGGTTGCAGTAGCTTATAAATCTGTATTGCTTGTCTGACTATCGTTGCAACTCTCGCTGTGTAGTTGGTGTACGCGTTAATAAAAGTGTTCAATGGCCTTGTTACTGCACTGTTTATTTTAGTAGACCGATCGAGATTAAATTTTCCGAGAAAAATGACACCGTCGCTTCAACGATTTGAGCCCTCTATCCCAGTGATCTCTCAGGTCATTGGGTAATTGCCTAACCACTGCAACTATCAACCCGATTAACACTTATATATCATAATTAAGATGATCTAGATCCAGCCAATAAAATTTGATTTAAACAAATTTCATGGGATAAGTGCATAAGCAGAAAAACCATTAAATAACTTTCACCTAAAATCAAAATTAATACTAACTCTTCAAGCATTTCAAGTTATTTCGAAGCATTAGTTGTGAAAGCGCAACACATTTATAAGACAAGTACAACCAACCACCAAGCAAGATTTATTAGTAGATAGGTATACTAAAGTACTGTTGCGTTCTTTCTTTGCACAAAGTTTAGTATGTTGGTTCGCAATTACTCTATAAAATATGAAATATTCTATCTTTCAAATATTTCCTTATGCTGAGGTCCTACTTGAATAGGTTTGTTTGCTATCTTGTATGAGTGTGCGCACTTTTCTGCTAAATTGCGTTTGCTATCATTTAGTGTAACAAGAATTTAATGCTTGGTATACATGTGTAATGTAAAATATGTGGTGCACGAACTACACTGAATCATTTGAAAATGCAAGGTGTAAACTGGTTACGCATGCGTAGAACAAAAACATACAAATTTAGAGTAGTCGGTAATGTTTGGATGGTTATGGATGAATATAGGATGTGGTGGGTGATTCTGAAGAGGAAAATAATGAAGAGGAATTTCAAAGTGATTAATTTATAAATAATAACAACAAAAGAAAATGCGTATAAACTATATAGAACATATTGTGAACACATAAGCTATCCATATACAAGCATTAACGAATAACAATTTACAATTTGAATATGTCTCATTACTACATTCGACACAAGATTAGCGTTGGTTATGAAATCCACAGTAGCAGCATATTAGTGTACACTAGCTACACTGACCACACTACACCTATTACATTATTTGTACCAAAAAAGGCTAATCATCCATCATTTTAATGAAAAGCACGATGAGAAAAGTTTTGGCTCCACTCTTATATTTTTTGTATATACAGGATAACAACTTGAACTACGAAAGCCTATTGATAGGAGAAGGTAGTGGGGGGAGGAGAGGGAGGGGAGGGGGGTAAATTAAATATATCCCTTTTAGTATTGTCAACTGTTTGTATGACAGCAATGTCAGTGGTTATGTCAAATACTATGGCAAATTATACAACCACTTTATAATTTGCACTTTATTTTCATTAATTGTGTACCTATTCCATTAGTTTGATGCTTCGGTAAAGTATTTGACATAACCACTGACATTCCTGTCACATAAAAAGTTGACAATACTAAAATGGATACATTTTCATAACTCACACCACCCTCTCCTATCAATAGGCTTTCGTAGTTCAAGTTGTTAGCCTGTATACATAGATTTGCTATGTTTTCAAACGGCACAGCTAGCAGACGTCTAAATAGCCTCATAAACATTTCCACAAGTTGCATTTATAATGAGAAATATGGATAATCAAAATTGATAATAATAACAATAATGATTTATTGTCCAACGGCAAAACCTTTTACAGGACAAACTAAAGTACAAGGTGGTCAGATAAGAATGCAAAGTGCTGTATCTCTGAAACTATTCGTCATAGAGACTTGCGGTAAAAATTTTTAAGACTAAAGTGGTCAAAAGAAGACCGTGGAAAATATTTTCAGATTTCCAAGATGGTCACCAGGGGGCGTAACCGGCATCTTAAACCTTTAAAGTGATTTTACACTGAAATCCACCCAGTAAATGTTACCAAAAAATATATCCTTTTCAAAGCTAAGCTTTACTCAAGTAATTTTTGTTTAACCCTTTTAGACGTATCTATTAAAATAAAGTGGTGGGGGGTAATTAAATGTTTTTTTTTAACAAACAGCGCTGTAACTCCTAAATGACGGAACTGATTTTAACAAACTTGGTCTCATTGAACAAAGTTTTTATTGTTCCATCAAACCTATCTTACTTGAGATATGTCTATTTCTTAGTGATGCCGCGAGAGCGCGCTTTTTGATATAACAACAGAAAATTGCAAAATTCTGTAAAAAATTAAACGCAATAATATGACCTTTTTTTCATAAAAATGTAGCGAAGTGATACCTAAATAGGCTAGTGAAAACCGTATTTCGATATCTTATTCGTAGCCTGAAATATCGCAGAAAGATTTCATAGATCATTTCAGAGATCATATAATTTTAAAAAGACGCTATTACACCGGTATTTATTGTTATTTATTTGTGTTTTTTCAAGATTCAAATGCATAATTTATATTTTTTAAATAATAAAAGTATTCCTAGTTCAAAAAATTGTAAGAAAAACGTGTAGAGGCATAGTTGGAGGTGGATGTAATGTGGTGACCGTGATGCGTATTCCAGTTTACTTACAACAAAGCTGAAGTATAGTGTTTTAAGAAGGGACACGTTATTGAAAAATTTGCACGATCGTAGGACAAAACCCAAAGTCCTTGAAGCAGCAGCACACAAATCAGAAATGTGTTCCGCAAAACTCAAGCGGGAATCGAATAAAACTCCCAGATCTCTGACCGTGTCAGCCTTCTCAAGGTGACTATCACGTATTGAGTGCAACGAATCAATGTAGTTAGTTTTCCTCGTAAAAGTAACAAATACACACTTATTAACATTAAATTTTAATTTATTTAAGAAGCACCAGCGGAAAATACAGTCTAAGTTATGCTGTAGATGAGCCACGTCGTTTAAGGTTTAATAATAATAATAATAATAATAACGGGTCGATGGCCGCAGTGGTTAGGCGGCTGACTATTGTTGTGAGAGGACGATAGGTGCCGGGGTTCAATTCTCTGGAGGGACGGTGACATTTTTTCAGAGAGTTTAATCCCGAATCGACTTGCCATTCGCTGTTGGGAGCAAAGTGATTAACAGCGCGGCATCATAAAAGGCGATATGATGCTGTCACACAGCCATTTCAACACAACTTACACACACTAAACTACACCGCAAGAGTTGCAGTGATAGCCAGACAAGTAATACAGCTTACGGAGTCACTGCAACTAAGCACCCACCACACATTAAAAAATAATAATAATAATAGTATATTTATCCAGGGACCATACAAGTACATACAATTGCACAATTGGTATAGGATAAGTCAAAGAAACAAAATAAATGTTAAATACAAAAAATCTACAGCTAAAAGAATATTATTTGCTAATATAAGAAAATAAAGAAGGGACAAAGGACATAATTATATCTGTTACAGTAAAAGTATAAACTACAGTTACTGTATACATTTGCCAGTAAATGTATACATTCGCATCGCATTTTAGTTAAAGTGCTAACTATGCAAAATGATATTTACTAATACTAGTAAAAGTATACATCTACTAGTAAAGACATACATTTACTGCCATCGCTTAGATAAACTGTAATGTATATTGAGATTGTATTATGTACTATGATTAGTAGGTAAATCAAATATGAAAAGGAAATAATGGCATTATGTATCCATTTTTATTTTTATTCAAGTAAGTAAAGAGTTCTATATGTCCAGATATATGTATGTTCACATAGTATATATAGGTACATACGTATGTATATGTATTTATTATTGTATTTCTCTAGTTTAATTCTGTTGAGGTAGCCAAATAAAGTTTTCTTATTTCCTTTTCATATTTGATTTACCTACTAATTATAGTAGATAATACAATCTCAATATGTATTACACTTTATCTAAGCGATGGCAGTAAATGTATGCCTTTACTAGTAGATGTATACTTTTACTAGCATTAGTAAACATCATTCTGCATAGTTAGCACTTTAACTAAAATGCGATGCGAATGTATACATTTACTGGCAAATGTATACAGTAACTGTAGTTTATACTTTTACTGTAACATATACAAGTAATTCAGTGCATTTCATTGTAGTACTCTTCCAGAGAGTGGAGTAGCATTTGTCTATTAGACAGTTTTTCAGGTCTTGCTTAAAGAGTCTGATATTGTTAACATGTTTGCATGGCAGATCTAATTTGTTATATAATTTTATGCCAATGTATAATGGGTTACTTTCAAATGTTGTAAGATTGTGTTTCGGAATAACAAAGTTGCCTGCTTCTCTCGTAGGGTATGAATGAATAATAGGAGGATAGGAATAATAGAAGAATAAATTTTTATGTCGTCCGCATAATCCAGTGCTGGACACGATAGAGAGATCAATAAATCGTTCACGAACAGCACAAACAAAAGCGGTCCCAGATGTGACCCCTGTGGTACTCCGGAAGTGGAAGTGAACTCATATGATTTGTAAGCATTGTAGAAGGCGCAGTGAATTCTATTGGTTAAATACGCATTTAAGAGTTGCAGGAAGGAAGAACTTAATCCAAAGAATGATAGTTTATCAAGAAAAATTCCTTGATCAATGACTTCAAAAGCGCTGCTAAGGTCGGTGTAGATAACATCAACCTGGCCTTGAAGATCAAGTTCTTCACTAAGATACTGACATATAGAGACAAGATTAGTTACTGTTAACCTTCCTTTAATAAAACCATGTTGTTTCGGTGAAATATACGGAACTGTGTTGTAATAAAAATAGGAATAAATAACATGTTCAAATACCTTGGCAAAATTAGACAAAATAAAAATCGGTCTATAGTTACTAACACGAGTTTTGTCATTTTTCTTAAACACAGGACTAATTCTTGCAGTTTCCATCGCGTAGAAAAAGTAGATGTACGAATCGCCAAATTGATAAAATAGGTCAGTGGTTTCGCAAGCACATAACGAGCATCATGTACAAGAAAACTAGGTACTTGATCGTCCCGATATTCGCGATATTCTTCTGTGGAAACTTCGACATAATACTAATTCATTCTTCTTCCGTGGTTGGCAACAAAGTGAAAGGAGTACAGTTGGAGTGAGTTGTTTTATGTGAAAAATCATTACTGTCAATGTGTATCGAGGAAAATTTGGGGGCAATAGCATTACCTATTTTCTGAGGTGCGTGTGGTGTCATTCCTAGTGTGAATAAACTGAAAGACTCTTTCGGATTAGCTCTAATTGAAGTTTCAACTTTCGCGAGGTACGCCGAATAGGCAGCGGCGATATCACTCTTGCATATAGACCGGAGAATTGTGAAAGAAGTACGAGCTTTTGGTAGTTCTCCATTTCTGTCGATAGGTAATAATTCTTTAGTTTTAGGTTTGAAATAATGGTTTTAGAGAACCACACAAAATAGCGAGGTCCCGAATTGATATGTTTTACTGGTACAGAAGTATCAAGAACTTGGTAAAAATAAGCATATAACTTATCTAGAGCAGAATTGACGTCGGTGTGGTTTTCCAGAAATAACCAGTCAGTATTACAAAGATCAGAATATAATTTGACCAAATCAGCTCTTCGAAAATCATATCGATTATTATTTATCGTGGGAAACGCAGTGTTATCACCTACCGATGACGGAAATGTAAGAGATATAGATAATGCAGGGTGATAAGGATCTAGAGGGACAAAGGGGTGGTTTCCAGGGGAAACCAAAGGAACAGGAGACAAGTTCGAAAAGACGCCGATTGAGTCAAGAAACCGATTGAGTAAATTCAATAAGCAGTTAAATGTGGAGCATTTGGAGCAGGATAGCGGATGTGGTGCAAATTGTGGTAAATTAAAATCACCAATCAGAAGAGAATACTCGTTTATGAAAATAGCCTCAAGAGCAAAAAAGGTCAAAATCTTGTGATGATATATTAGGAAGAATATATATAACAACTAAGTAGAAAGAAACTGAATAGAATTTACACTTACAAATAATAACACAATTGATGTAACCTAATGGTTGTTAGGAATAGACAAAGGGAATTGCGTACCTATTGCTTTCAACAACCAATACCACAAAATCAAGATCCCTCCTTTTTTATATATTCACAAATTCCAGTTGTCACTCGATAAGAAATAATTGAAATTGTCGCAAGATTCCGTGCTTTTGGGAAAAAGTGTATACAAACTTCCTGAATGCCTGAATAAAACATCGCATTCACACAGAGATTAGATGTGAATGAAATTAATATCATTCAACAACACAAAATGATGCATAGCATCATATGAGGTAAATTAAACATGAATTAATACAGGATGTGTGCTCACTTGCACTTTCATATCCGCTTAAAGAACTATACAATGTTCGTGTATTATCCTGTAATAATAATTACATAAAAATTATAAAATCAAAAATACCGATTTTATTACGTGAAATTGATTCAACCCAAAATATGTGCTACGTTTGTTATAGTGTCCCTAACCAAGATTTAATACTTTTTATTGATAAATTTGGCGAAAAGAATACACAAGATTGGTAAAAAATTAAGTAATAATTGAAAAATACGTCACTCCGATTATTGTAATCATAATTGTATACAAATTGTGTAATAAAAACCATGCGTGTCTATTTTACCATCCTTTACACACATTGTGAAAGAATGTGTCACATCATGGTCACATCACATTATTTTAGGAATTACATATTGTACTATGTGTGACCTTGCATCATCTTATCTAATATTTTATTTTAGCAAGGATGCAAAATTTTTGCTCTTTGATCATCGCATGTTTAGTTCACTTTACACATGGACTTTATCATCTACGTATAGTGTAAATCAAAAAATTATTTGGATTGACTAACATCCTTATCAACTTTCAGATGACTATGTCTTATGTAATCTGATGATATTGAAATTGAAATGTCCTCGACACGAAGAAGTTTTTATAGTACGATTAATATTCATGCATGCATCTTTAATGTGTGTGGTGTCAAATGAATTATGCAAAGTATGTACATACAAAGTAATACTACTTTCATATTTTATTAACTATCGTTAATATTATGTCTTAATATTGATTTATTGGCAAATTAAGAAAAATTGAAAATTCAAATTGTTTCTAATGATCACCCTTGTGTACCTAACTGATAATTAATTACACTTTGCCATTTGAAAATTGATTATTATGTATTTCTATTACATGTGTACCTACATTCTTAAATAAAATTGAATGTCATGTGACCAAATACGTTATAAAAAAAGCTTTACAGAGGCCTAATAAAGGTTTTCAAGTTAAAAATAGGAGGAAGTTAGATGTTCACAGCTCAAAACCAGAAACCCAAAATTTGCTGCAAATTTCTTCACCAGTCAGTATTTTTTTGACTTATTAAAGATCAAAATGAATGCTAGTGTCGTGTAATACGTAGAACGTAGTAAAATGAACTAATTGGTAATACAAACGCGTGTTACAACCACAATATCAATTCTAATTATGTATATTGCCTAATATGTACTTACATACTTAAAATAAAAATGAAATGAGCTGAAGCTAAATATAAAAATGTTTACTTAAAACTTGATAAAAACTTGTACCACAGCTAACTAATTAAATTTCAAAATGTTAAAACTTTATTTATTATCACTCTACATTTTTGTATCAAAATATATCTGACAAACTTGATCTAACAATAGATATATAGTAGATAACAGTCTTTAGGCTGCTGAGCTCTCCGGATTCATAAATATAAACAACTTCTGCATCTAAACACATCTACTACATTATTTATAGCTAGCAGTGAAGATATCGAAGAATTCCATACTATATTCTGCATCAATGATACAAATACAGTCAAGTACTATGTCAAAATATTTTTATGCAAGTGGCACAGCCGGTTGTTACATCAACACTATAAAATATTAGTCGGCAGAATAAAGTACATAATATGTAGTTATAACGAAATTATAGCATTGTCTTAAAAACAGTTGTATTGCGTCAATATACTTATGTTATCTATTAAATTGCTTTGTATTTTCTAACAAGTTAAATATGTAAGTACTTGTCACAATCAATTTAAACTTTTTCATTCGAAATACTATAGTAACTCCAATAAATTAAACATGTTTTTTAGTTGTACTCTGCAAAAAGTTAATAAACTAAAAGTTGTAGTTGTCTGAATGCAATTTGCCTACATTGAACTATTCGGTACTTTTTTTCAGTGCACCTATTCGATATATTAACTTCCATTCTCTACACATCTGTCAAAATTATTTCGATTTTTTATAGACAATATTTAATACTTCACTATTAATTTTCCAAAAGAGCCATAGTAAACGCCAAAACATTTTGTAGCTGTTTCTCATGTATCTTTATTTAAAATAACTCCAAAAGAAATAATCTATTGGTAATAAGTCTGGCGATCAGAAATAATGTCGGAAATGCAGGTTTAACTATACTCTAACTAGTTATCAATGTACTATGCGCTACTTTATTGAAAGTAAATGCGATATAGTTCCTTTGCCTCAAGTGACAATATTCAAGACAAATTCTAGTCTAAAAACATAGTCTTTCAAGATTTAAATTTCGGCTTGAAGGGACATATTTTACTGCCATTATAATTATTTTGCATGAAATATGACAAACATTTAAATCAGCTACAGCTTTATACGAAGACACTTTTTTGGATCTTTTAAACAAGAACTTGGGGATTTAAATTTCACATTATTTTCAAATAAGGTAACTTAGCAACCTAATATTTGGTATACGTCATATATAAACTTGTAAAAGTCATCATGCAATGTTTCACGACTGAAGAACGTATCCAAATTGTTCAAATGTGTTATGAAAACGGTCGTTCCATTATGAACACAATTCGTCGACTACGCGTTGTATTTCATCAGAATCATATTCCCAGCAATACGGCAATTAGAAATTTAATGGCAAAATTTGAGCGAACTGGTTCTGTTCTCGATGTAGAGACACCACTACGTCCTCGTAACGTTCACTCAGTTGAAAATATCGCTAGGGTGAATGAAAGTGTTACCGAAAGTCCAAAAACTTCAATTCCTCATCGGTCACAACAATTGGCCATCTCAAGATCATCTCTGCAACAAATTTTAACAAAAGACCTTCGGCTACACGCATACAAGATCCAGCTAACACAAGAATTGAAGCCCAAGGACCATAACCACCGCCGTATCTTTGCCAATTGGATTTTGGAGCAAACTGAATTTGATGACCAATTCTGTAAGCGAATCATATTCAGTGACGAAGCCCATTTTCACATAGGGGGTTACGTAAATAAACAAAACTGCCGCATTTGGGGGCGTGAAAATCCTCGAGAAATTATTGAAAAACCCATGCACCCACTACGTGTCACTGTATGGTGCAGTTTCTCGGCCAATGGTGTTCTTGAACCTTACTTTTTTGAAAATGAGAATGGAGAAGCAGAAACTGTCAATGAGGAGCGGTATCGACAGATGTTGAATAACTTTCTATGTCCTCGTTTGGAAGATATGGACCTCAACAATCTTTACTTTCAACAAGATGGGGCCACTTGTCACACTGCCACGGAAACTCTAAATTTACTGCAGGAGAAATTCCCTTGCCGTGTGATTTCTCGTAATGGTGCCGTGGATTGGCCTGCAAGATCCTGCGACACAACACCGCTGGACTTTTTTTCCTTTGGGGTTTCCTTAAGGATCAAGTCTACACAAATAATCCACAGACAATTGATGAATTAAAAAATACCATTCGTGCGGCTATTGGCAAGATGGGGCCACTTGTCACACTGCCACGGAAACTCTAAATTTACTGCAGGAGAAATTCCCTTGCCGTGTGATTTCTCGTAATGGTGCCGTGGATTGGCCTGCAAGATCCTGCGACACAACACCGCTGGACTTTTTTCCTTTGGGGTTTCCTTAAGGATCAAGTCTACACAAATAATCCACAGACAATTGATGAATTAAAAAATAACATTCGTGCGGCTATTGGCGAGATTAACTTGCATATTTATGTGTGATAAAGTCATTGAAAATTTAGAAAAAAGGATCGCTGTGTAATAGAAGTCACGGTGGACATTTATCCGATATCTTGTTCCGCATATAATTTTAGGGTTTCTATTTTATGTTTACGTTAAAACTACTTAAATACTACGCATGTTATTTGGAATTTAAATCGCCAAGTTCCTGTTGGGACATCCTTTATAATACTAATAAATAAGGCTCCTGTAACATTTTAAGTGATATTGACTGTATTACATTACGACGTCTCCGTGGAGGCAATTAACATTGATTCTAAAAATCGGCAGAGGCGTAAATTATCGACCCATGAAATCAGACGTAAAAGTTAGGTGCTTTTTCTCACAATTATTAGTGCTAGGATATTTAAATGAAAAAACTCAAAAGACGATAAACCGGTTGATAGCCGTAGTGGTTAAGAGGCTACCCAGCGACGTGAGAAGTCACGTCAGAGTGTTTTTCTCGGAGAATTGTATTCCGCTCGATTTACTGTTCACCGTTGAAGGCGAAGTGATTAACAGCACAGCATTATAAATGAAGTAGTGCTGTAACAAGACCATTTAAACATTTTTACACATACAAATTACACAGCGAGGGTGGCAGCAGTAGTTACAAAAGCAATACAACTTAAGAAGTCGTTGCAACTAGCGCTTACCATAAGACTTCAGGTGCAGTGAGATAAATCCTATGGTTGGAGATAATACACCACAGTAGAATGCTAAACCTAAACATTTTTATGTTTTATTTTTTGTACTGGCGGATATGCACTGTTGTTAAATTTCGTCAAATTTAATAATAATAATAATCCTTTATTTGCCATAATACCCACTGGTTTGGCAATTGTTAATTACAAACATAAATACAAATAACAATACAATAAAAACTGATAAAAGGTTTAAAATATTTATCATTACACATACATATTATAACTGTTACATACACAAATAGAAGAGCCCTAGTTCATGTAACGGATAGATGAAACTAGCCTTGAGGAAGCTTAGACGGGGGCCGGTTGATAAACTCGTGAAACTACATATACAACACGTTGTCAACCAGAAAATCGTAAGCCGCTCTTTTGACTTTCTTTTCGGCAGTAATACATTTAATAGTGCTAGGTAGTGATTTATATAACGCTCCTTTCTCATAGAGAGTAAGCTTATGAAGAGGTGTTATTAGGTTAGTAGCATTTCTGGTTGGCATACTACGGGAAATATCGATATTTCGGCTGTATAAATGTTCATTATTGTTATAAGAAAACCAATAATACCAATTTATAGATGTATAAACTAGGCAATGGTAATATTCCAATATCGCGGAATAGGCGTCTGCAGGGAGTCCTGCTTGCCACATTAAGCATGACTCTTATGATTCATTTTTGTATCACAAATGTTCTTTGGGAAAAGGACGATCCCCAGAATATCACACCATAGGACAGTCTGGATTGAATATGACCAAAATACAACAATCGCAAAACCTCTACTGGCACATAATTTCTGATTTTATATATGGCATATGCATATTTGCTCAATTCTCTACACAGATTCTCTATTTGATATTCCCATTTAATCTTTTTATCAAGTTTTATCCCCAAGAATTTTATTTTGTTCGTATCGTAAATTTATCAAATTCATATGATTTGAATTTGAACAACCTTTTCCAAATGTGGAATGCTCGCAATAATGATTATAAAGGCAATCTTACAATGATCAAGAAAATTTATAACATAATTTTAAAACTACATAGTTTCAAGTCACCTGCCTGTAATGTATGTCATACCCTCTTTACAAAGTAGCAAAATAGACTCGCGCAAAAAGTATTTAACTCAATCCAATTTGCATTTTACTTTCATCAATTTCTATGCATTTTGTTGCGCAGACATGGACATATCATTTTATACTTTGAATGAATCACAAATAAAATGAGGGTTAACTGAATCTGGGTCAGCCTTACGAAACAGTGCGATTATTTGTGATACGGACACCAGAACAAAAACTCCTATAAAATATATGATCTGGCTTGCTGGTTTTACTGGGATCTCCAGCATCAAGTAAGAATATTATAGTACTCCTTTCAGTACAAGGACATAGC
The DNA here is from genome assembly GCA_023690525.1 of Holotrichia oblita. NCBI lineage: Eukaryota > Metazoa > Arthropoda > Insecta > Coleoptera > Scarabaeidae > Holotrichia > Holotrichia oblita. The sequence goes on from CM043020.1 coordinate 86,685,198, forward strand.
TTCTTGAGACCTTCTATGAGATAGGCCATTTGAGAGAGTAGAAAAGTTGTTGAAGCACAAAAAAATTAAAAAAAAAATCAGATTTGTGCTACAAACGATGGTTGAGATACTTTCTGCTTAAGCTCGTCGTGGGACAAACTGTAGAATAATAATTATTCGCAGGTTTTTCATAAAATTTGTTGATTTGAAGAAACGTTAATGCTATCAAATTTAAAACATATACTCTAAACTATCTAAATTCTCTAGATATCACTTAAATCATTATGTTTTTAATTTTTCAATCAAAACAGAAGGGCGAAAAAATAAAACCGGAGTCAAGTCCTTCTTGCAAATATAAATCTTTTATTACTTTCCTATATACATACTTCAGAATTAGAACAAGAATTTTGCTGCAGGGCACTGTTATTGATCAAACATTTGTTTGGCAAACTGGAGCAAATGAAATTAGGGCAGGATTCTTACCTATTCGTCTATGGCAAATATCTATAGGTAACATACAATATATGAATGATAACTAATTTTAACTGAATAAAAATTCATGAATGGATTTTGAAAATAATTGATTTTAATAAACGACGAAATAATTATTTACCAATGAATAATTATCTCATTAAGATGCTCTATTATGCTAAAGATGTTTACATGACTGACGTGAGGTTGCGAAGTATAGATACAAATTGCAACGTTAAGGGTGAAATTATGATGGTTTTAAAATACTAATTAAAATCTCTCGACTTACAATAATACGTAAATCATAAAAAAGATCCGATAATTTTGAAAAAAGCTCAACATGCAGTTGACATCTATACATAAGCGGTTATCAAAAAACAGATTATAACAGAAAAATTAATTTACCTGATGTTGTGCGTAAATAAAATCCAAAGAAAAAAGTTGATAAACACCATAGGCAAATTGTAGTTTCACATTAGACCCTAAATTGGGATACTAATTCACGGTTTGCGTCGTTTACGTTCTACAAACCTAACCTCAAGTCGTGCAAAACATTTGAAACTGACGGGCTGACTGCAGCTGACTGGTTTTCAGCTGACAAGTGTGGAATTATGTATGCTTTTTTCCGCGAAGCAGGCTACGGATAAAAAAGGATAGAGAATATTTGTTGTTTATACGATGCCGCTAAAGTCGAAGTAGTATGTAGTAATAATAGCGTAATTACACAATATAAAAGGAGATACGGCAATAATGTTCATCGTGCGAATACGTATCAGACCTTACAACAGCCACAGGTCATACGAATAGCGTGACTTAAAGCGAAAGATTATTTCATTACTTTGGCGCTATAGCTAATATACTCGGTGCAGATATTTTTCAATTATCGCTTTCGTCGGTTTCTTCTTGTTATCTGAGCTTTTTCCCTATTATACGTGGAAATTCGCTGTGTTGAAGTAACGTACAGGCTGTTATTGATTTCAATCTAATCTTAGGAGCAGTTAAGAGGCTGAATTTCTTGGTAGTAAATAGAAAGGGGAAAGATTTAATTTTATACCTACATACGTATCTAAAATTTAAACGATGAAAAGAAAAATTAAAAACAAATCTGTTTTACAAAAATATGCAAAGCATCTTAACGATTACTTAGACAGCAAAGTTATTTGAAAAACTTATTATTACGTAAGTATTATTCGTCGATAAATAACGAATTAATAAAAAACATCCCAGGTTCCTACAAATGGTTTCTAAAAAAAAAATTTATTTGCATTCATTTGCAAAAAAAAACTAATTATTATTAATTGGTGTATGATAATGAACATGCCTAATTAATTAACGCAAATACCAAGTGGCCATCATAAAACGACCCATACACAAACGTTTACCAATTAATTAATGTTTAATTTCAGAACAACTGCCATCTATGATGCATAATTAAAATATATCTTGCTATAAAGTTTCTGTGTGCTCTCTGAGATGGCGCCACATATTTGATTTTTTTTTTGTTCATAATATAACAGCATTTATACAAAGAGCAAAGAGGAATGTTAATTTTAATTCGAGAGAATTTGGTTTGTAATAATAATGACGTTCAGATTAATTTATTGACCTGTGATATCAATTTCGAATATTGTCCCATTGGATTATTGGAGATTTCTGCTATTATGTGAGTATTTACAGATCGCAAAAAATTGATTTATTAAAGTTTTTTGAAAAGTTGGAAGCGATTTTCCTTTACCGTTGCATGTTAGAATTTGATTTTTAGAACGAGACAGGCATAATGATACCGTTAAGTAAATCATGTCTAATTACACGGTATGTCATTTTCTTCCCCATATGTATTAACTGAAACTCTGGGTTCTGTATTAATAATAAAATTCATTATAACCAATTTTGCTTGTAGGATTTTCGGGTTTGTCTGATAATTTTCAATCAATATCACTCAAATGCAATAATAATTGTAAAAGCATCTTCGATTATAAGCTATAATAACGTTGATATTAGAAAATAATGTTGATAATAGAATACTCGAATTCTTTTATAACATGTGTTATCATACAATAACTATTTTTTTATTCAAAGAGAATATGCGTATATGTAAATCAAAATTGTGGATAACAATAAGGTGTTAGAATTGTTAGTTTATTCAAATGTTGACAATAACAATTGCTATTTCGAATAGAAACACCCAATTCTACGCCATATTCGTAAATTTTTATTTATCCGGTAAAACAAGGTACCAGTGTACGTTGTTGTCAAACTAAATAGTCGGACAAACCTTATATTAAAGGATCCTACGTTAAGGTTAATAGTGGAGAACACATGCATTATCTTAAAAAATTTGTTAATTATTTGAAAGAGTACGTAGTTCTGTAGTCAAAATACAGGGATATTGGTAGTCTGAAAGATTTTTTTAGAATAGGTCGGCCTATAGTTTGTGATCATTGAAAATTGGATCTTCTTCTTGATTCAGGCATGCCAAATGAGAGATTGTGATTCCAGCAGGATGAAGATCCTGCGCATTATACCCCTAATGTTTTAGGCAGTATTTGAATGAAGCATTTCCGAATCGATGGATAGGCAGACAGTGAATAATAGAACAGCCGGCACGGTTACTTGTTCTGAGTGCCCTAGATTATTTTCTGTGGAATTCTGTTAAGAATATGTAGAATGAGAAACCGGATATATTTAAGAAAACAACAAATACGTGTCGTAGAAAGAAATCTCTCCAGATGTCATTTACAGATTTCAGCAGGAATTTATTGCTCGTTTAGGACAGTGTACAGCAATAAAACGCGTAAATGTCTAAATTCTATTTTGTACCTTAAAATGTTAAAATCTGAATATGTTTGGGAGCGTAAGAGCGTAGAGAGAATATATATAGAGAATCCATGCAATGTTATTTTTTGGGCACGCCATTGTGGATCTGGAGGAAAGGACGGCTACATCCAAAACTAACAGCAGCACCGTCTCCTGGGCTTTAGCTCATGTATGGTAGATGTCGTGGTGTATTTTCAAATATTCTTTTAGTATTAACCATAATAAAATAGTACCTAATACCTACTATTAACGCTCATATTTAATAATAAATTTTATTATTTAGATTTAGAAAGAAAATGAATACAAGCTGTCATATAAATTCCACCAAAATATGTATTTAGCAAAGGTATGAACCTTGTTAAAAGACGTATATATAAAAACTTATGAATGAATGTGTAAAATCAAGACCGACTCTTTCTGACAAGGAAAAAATACATAAAGAACTTACACATCCAATTTGTGTTTGCACAGATGGTCATAAAATAATATATTTTATAGAAATGCCAGACTTTATATTCAAGTTTATATCTTAAAATATGTATTTGCAATATAGATCCGAAAATGTAAAACAATTTTTTTTTTATTCCTTTAATTAATTGTCGGATCATCAAAACAAATTGTATGCACTGAGTGGTGCTTCGAAAGATTTGATGAATACACCGATTGTGTGCATGATATAAAAACACACCGAAAACTTTAAATATAAAGAAATTGAAAATGAATAAATGCTTAAAAAATACCGTGTCAGCTTAATCTGGAAATGCCTTTTATTTTTAAATTGGATCATACTTTTTTCTGCATACACGTTAAAAATAATTTCAAACTAATACCTATTTACATCTATATTGCACGTTTACAAAATAGAAGAATATTAGAAAATAGAATTGTTTTATTTAATGGGGTCATCCTAAATATTAACAATTACGTTTCATAAAACCTGTTATGACAGTAAAATATTTGATTGACGGATATTAAAACCTCTAATTTTTATAAAACAGGAGCAACTTACTGTCCGAATTTAATTCCTAAAATTCTCTAACAGTTGAATTGAAAAATTAATATTAACACGAGAGCAATGGATAATAAAAAAGCAACTAGATTGACGTCAAAAGCATCAATGTTTGATATGTCAATTCTAAATATTATTCCATAAACCGTGAATCTAAACACTCCCTGTGCGATTGGATAATTTCGTCTGGCTGCCACATCCGGAACTCCAGTTATAACTGTTATAAGTAATAAAGATATAAATATATGAAATTCTATAAAGTAACGAATATACATACAACTTTAAACACCATGAATTGCTTCCGTAAATTATTTAATAACTGAAAGTAATATTGCAAAAGAGTAAAGAATCAAACTTGCCCCTAAAAAACTAAAAATACAAACGCTATTGTATCGTGGGCTTCCGTGAAGTTCTGTTTAGAGTACTAAAATCGTATGCATATACAGGGTTAGTCAAAAGTATGGAGTAGGCGGTTTATTTCCGTAAATATGAACTTTATAACAAAATGTCTTTAACAAAAGTTTTTTACTAACTATTCTCCATGTCTTAGACTACTCGTGGTTTTTTTTATGTCAACGTATTTCCATGGAAGTGCTGATTTTTGTTTCTCTTTTTTTTTTTTTCTTGAAATGACTTGATATTTTTCATATGCTTTAATACTATATAATTTTTGGATCATCTTAATTTACGTTTAGATATGCTTTAATAATAAAATTTTAGAGAAAATACTCATAATACTTTATTTACTCAAATAATATTTAACTCAAATTGAATGTTCAATCTGAAGACCCTGTCCAGCTTGACAATAACCTAATCAATCACAAAAATAGCGCAATGAATTTTGCAGCCAGTTAGGTGGTATTTCTTCAATTTCATGAATGATTGTGGGTACCAGGTCTTGTAAATTTTGTGGTTTCTCTTTGTAAATTTTATTTTTTAAATGACCTCCGAGGAAAAAATTTAAGGGACTCAAATGGGGCGACCTAGCAGGCCATTCAATAGATCCTCGACGTCCAATCCAACGACCTGGAAAGACGTTATTCAGAAACATGCGAACATCAACTCCAATGTGGTGGAGCGCTGTCTTGCCGAAACCAAACATTGTCGTTTGGCATTGCTTGTCGATCTTCATTCGGAAATAAATGTGCGATGTCAGGTACAATGTAGGTTTAGGTTATTTCCATCATTATTGCACAAAACTGCATTCTTCTGTTAGGGTCATCTTCGTTTAGCTCATGGAGAAAGTGTATCTTGTAAGGTTTGTATTTGTTCTTTTGTAATATTCGAACTAACGACGATTGACTATCATTATTCAAAGCAAGTTGGGTGGTTGACGTAATTGGATTATCGATAACACTAAGTAATACATCAAAAGCTTGATGCTGATTTGTGGCGGATTTTGGACGTCCAGACCTTGGAATATATCTTTCACATTTCCAGTTACTCTAAATTTTCTAACCAATTTAGACACTGTGGATTGTACAATAGAATTTCTCTTCGGATGAACGTTATTAAATAAATGACAAACGTCTTGATGTGAACGTTGTCGATCTCCATAACCAACCATAAGATTTCAATTCTTTCAGTTTCTCTGAGTTTGACCATGTTTACAAATTAAAATGAAACTATTTTGATTAAATTAACTTGTTAACTTATTGAAAGGTACTTCACAATGATATGGAAAACGACATTAAGAAAACAGAGACCACTATAATTTTTTGTAGAATTATCCTCACATGAATAAAAAGAAGTATTAAAAACTGGAGAATCTGATTTGAAATCACATTTTGCCGTTTATTGAAAACTATGATTTTATACAGAAATTTTGTTATTAAAGCATATGAAAAAAAGTATCAAGTCATTTCAAGAAAAAATAAGAGGAATAAAGGTCAGCAAAAACTTGGTTGCCATTAAAAAAAAAATTAATACCTTTCCATGGAAATACGTTGACATGAAAAACCAACGAGTAGTCTAAGATATTGACAATAATTAGTAAAAAAACCTTTTTTGCTAAAGACATTTTGTTGTAAAGTTCATATTTACGGAAATAAACCACCTACTCCATACTTTTGACTAACCCCGTATAAATAATCAGCATAGATGTGTGGAAGAGTAAAGTAATTATGTCGCAAAATATTACTACAGTTTTAAGGCGTAATATATAGGTATACCTAGAGTAAAAACCAAATCATTTATAAGATAGAAATACTCGTGTCTGAATTATGTTTAAAGTTTTTTTAAAACAGCAATACATTTTTTTATTGACAGTAGGTAATAAATCACTTTGATACCGTATGTAGTTATGAATGGAGTTATTTCATTCACAGTTTTGTTGGGTTAGTTTTCCAATTACAGTTGGAAATAAATTCGGTTTGGTTTAGTTTCACTCATAGTGTATAGGTGGTCATTACAGTCTTTTCTGCTTTCTACCACCAGATACCAGCACATTACTGGGTAATACACAAAGATTTACCCGAAATTTTATGTTGCCTGATTTGCCTATTCAATGGGCTCTCTATATATATTCTCTCTACGGTAAGAGCAATTGGTGGAATAGGCATTGATTCGACCATGGATGTATTATATATGGATAGCGTCTAATATACTAAACAAGTGCAGCGCATTGACTCCAACATTAGAGTGAGAGGTTGCACAAGTGAGATAGAGCTAAAATAGGCAAAGGATTCATATACGCCCATAAGATTTACATTGTTATTTTGGTTTCGTTTAGGTATTTATCCGTTTATCTCGTTTAATATTGATCGGATACCGACTTAAATATATGAAATGCGTAGCGGAATAAATAGAGAATAACTTGTAGTTTGGTTTTTATTATAGATACCTAAGTAAATACTATTAAATATATTAAGAAGCTCATCAATGCGTTTCTCCATATACATAGGTATGAAATATATGTTAAATCTTCCGCACAAATAATATATAATACTTACCTTTTAGCGTTATATGGATAAGGTGGTGCATAAAAAAATATTCGTAAGCAAGATTTTCCCAATATATTAAATGAAATTGATTTTTAAAGTGATTTATGGGATATTCATAATCTTTGTGCCAAAAATCACAAAACCATTTTCAATATCTTTGTCTCAGGTATTGGCGCGTGAAATATACAATTACCATAAACTAAAGGAATACATAAAATTCGTATAATGAGCATGAAATAAACTAAATTAAAAATTAATTCGTATTAACAAAGAAAAAAAAATGTATTGCTCAAATTTAAACAAACATTAAAATATTAATTTATTGAAACTTAAACTAATACAAAATTATTTATTGGTGTTTAAATATTACCATCTTTGTATGCATCTGCCTAATTCTTACGCCTCCTGCATTAATAGTGTTATTGTAGTGATGCAATCTCAAAATGAAATAATTGTGTAAAATTAGTTTAATTAATTGGTAATGGTGCGAATTTAATGATTGTTGTTCATAAAAGTGATTCTGCAAGTTTTTAAAATAATATAACGCTAAAAGGTAAGTATTATATATTATTTGTGTGGAGGATTTAACATATATTTGATGGGCTTTCTTAATATATTTAATAGTATTTACTTAGGTATCTATAATAAAAACCAAACTACAAGTTATTCTCTATTTATTCCGCTACGCATTTCATATATTTAAGTCGGTATCCGATCAATATTAAACGAGATAAGCGGATAAATACCTAAACGAAACCAAAATAACAATGTAAATCTTATGGGCGTATATGAATCCTTTGCCTATTCTAGCTCTATCTCACTTGTGCAACCTCTCACTTTAATGTTAGAGTCAATCCGTGAACAGAATGCGCTATCCATATAATAATACATCCATGGATTCGACCGTCTCACATGGCCTCATAGCTACATTTAGAGTGCGTTCGTAAAAGCTCCTCGCGTTATCCGAGGTGTATCCAAAGTTTACCTTACCCGTTCGTGTATGTTAGATTCAAAGTATAAACACAATAGCATATATGACCATCGTTATCTCGTATTACTCTTACCTTACCTCTCACCTGACTTTACGAACACACTCTAAGAGTGTGTTCGTAAAATCAGTTAGTTCAACTAGTATCAACTGTTTTGTTTGCTCTCGAAAGACAATAAACAATTATTCATATTTAAATATGATTTTTAAATAAATCTGCTACAAAAAAGAAATATAATTTATATTAAAAATTAGAACTTTATTAGCCTATAAATCAAGATGCACAACACGATCCTTAAACGCATCTATATACAAAAATACAATAACTATTAAATATTATTTAGTATCTCGTTATCATCTTTAACGTGTGTCTTCATGTGATGTGTCAGACCATCTTTTCTGTTGAAGGAGGCACCGCATATAATACAGATGTGTTCCCGATTCACATCATGTATCCTCATGTGCCTGACCAGTTTGTCTTTTCTTCCGAATCTTTTATCACAACTTGTACATTTGAAAGGTTTCATCCCCGTGTGTGTGGCGATGTGTCTGTCCAGTTCTCGCTTTCGCATAAAAGATTTATTGCAGATATGGCAAGGGTGTGGACGGTTCCCGCTATGCATTCCCATGTGCAATCTAAGGCCCTCTATACTGGAGAAGCGCTTGTGACATATGTGGCAAGGGTGTCTTGTGAGTTTGTCTTGAGGTGGACGAGGTGCTAAAAAACAAATTTTTACGTTTTAGTTTCGTCTATTTGTATAACCAAAAATTTCGAACATGTAAGCTCTCTTCAAGATCTTTACAAGAGATTTTTGTATAAAATGTATAAATTTGCATTTATACATATAAAAACTAGAAACACTAGTTTTGGTTGTTTGTAACGGCGTTATAAGCTGTATTCTGATTACTACCGATACAGCGAGCCCTTAATTTATAAATTTGCGTGTTTTAACTGTTTCGTCATTTTCTTACCTACATCATATTACGGTAACAGGCATATTGGCGCATCGGAGGCGGTAAATCTTTTTTGGTTGTTACAGTAGCCGCAATAGGTTCAGCAAGTTTAATAGTTTTACACGATAAAACAGCATTTAGATAATTTCAGAAAAGTTGATACCAGAATTGTTCACACACAAACAAAAACTAGTTAAACAACAAATTTTTCAAAATAATTTGTTATCTTTATATGCAGAGAGGTTGACATTTCCTCTAAGATGGTGGTAAGCGATGAGACTGGATGAGACTAATAATATCAGTTATCTACCTTATCAAAATGACGTACGGCCATTGACTAAAAGATTCTAGATTTATGTCACAAAAAAACAATGTGCGAATTGCCAACGTAGCTAAAGCTCAACTCATTATTCGCTTGTGTAGCTTCTTTAAACTGGACCACTTATCATCTACAGATATAAGGAAATATGAATCAATATTAGAAATCTTTGTTTGTTGTTCATATTGTACTAATATAAATAAAATACGTAGTGGTTGTTCAACATAAATATGTTGAAACTGTTAATTATCAAAACACCAAACGGGCATAAGTGTAAAATGAGTTTGTTAGTGATGCAAGTTTGATTTAAGTTAAATTATTAAAAAGAATAATGCAATTTTATAATTCAAAATAAACAAATTCAGTAGTATTCTGTACGAGTTGATACATCTTACTTAGCGGCTATACTGCTTTTGCCTAAATTAAAACAAAATACACTTTGTCAATATAATTTGTTTTTTGTGTACAAAATTTCAGTAATTGAAAATCGAAGGGGTTAAGGTATTTCAAAGCTACGATTGCTAATCATATAAAGATGGGCCACTTACAATGATGCGCTACAATTACAAGCTAAATAAGAATTTTAAAATCGAACCAGGTAGACCTATAGAGGTCGATGAGGAGCACATTTTAATAACAATGTACATTTTATAACATTCATGATAACGCCGAAATTAATTTGCATTTTATTAAATAGCACATTTATGTTTTCTGTCACTGTATTGTAAGAAGATGGTATTTCTAACACATCACACTCACTTATTAATTTATCCAACTATGTTTGCAATTACAAAGAATAAAATTTGATTATTTAAATTTCGCGGTGTCGATGTTTAAAGCTTAGTTTAGCGATATTTTACGTAACGCATGTTAATGTGTATGACATTTGTCAGATTTGACTTAAATCACTATTCTGCCATTTGCTTATCTTAAAGTGTAACTTGCTAAATTTAAAATATGATGTATAAACTATGAAATCTACAAAAGTTGCAAAATCAATAATTAATTTTGAACGTTTGTCAGTTGCCAAGTGACATATGACATATCTAGAGCCCAATTCAAATTTTGCGTTTTACGCAAATATGCATCAGGTAAATAACAATATTTGCGCGCTTTGAAATTTGAAATATTGGCGGCAATTTCAAGAAGTTGTTGATTTAATTTCTTATTAAAGTCATATTTTATAGTTATACGTTAAAAATTAGTTATTAATTAAGAAATTTACAATAAAAAGACCACATTTCGCTTAAATAAATGCAAATCGATTTCTGTATGAGATGATGAATGGTATAAAATCCACATTTTTATTAAAATGTGCTTTCCTTAGAACTCTATAACTTTACCTGGTCCGATTTTAAGTTGCGAATAAATAAACGCACATGTTTTTAGTAATATAAATTTAACTCAAATTTTACCATAATAGTATATTATGCAACGAGCATTTAATGATAGCTATCAAGACACGACTATAAAAATTACAATACGAGGCGTAGCCGAGTATTGTAATGACTACGAGTGTCTTAATAGCCATGAAATGCGAGTTGCATACACTATTTTCTCTACGACCCCATAATATCATACGTATTTCTTTCATTTTTACTATATTTAAATAGATGCAGAGAACTGTCAAGTTTAATTAATTTTTATATCTGTATATATGTACTCACGGCCATATTGAATATTGGAATTGTCGCATTCCTATTGGAAATAAACTTGTATCGTAATAAAAAATCTGTATTCCTAATGGAATAAAGTTGTATCGTAATGAAAATCGGTATCGTAATGGACATCATTAAAGTACAGGTTCAGCATATCTACTAATACAATTAAAGTATGGGAGTAGAAAAAAATAATTATTTTACGACTTTTAACTTTAGTGCCAGTAATTTCGCTAACATTTAACGCACTAGAGAAAAAATATTGCATATGTAAGTTGCATTACTAATATTAGGACATACATACTACTTTTTTTTCTTGTTGCAGACGATAACGACGATAGAAACCATTTATTCCTATTTGAAGATTAATAGAAATCTTTTTTCATCTGAAAGTAATTACACAGGATAGGCGGAGTAAAGGGGTCTACAGACGATACGATCGATTGTACAATCCGTTGTACAACCGTAGTTGATTCGACCCTTTAAAGCGGCCGGACGAAACAATCGGCTGTACAATCTGTTATATCATCGTAGTTGGTGCGACCGTCTATGTTTGGACGAAAAACAGTGACTGACTTGTCTTTACGTTTTAATTTTCAACTTGTAGAACGACAAGCCGTACAATCGATCGTATCGTCTGTAGACCCCTTAAGTGCGGTGAAGTTGATATATAAAAAAACGTATGTTATTTAATTGTTAAATAGATACTTTTCTACACCTGCTGTATTCTATTTAAAGTAATAGGTATTGGCATCCGTGAATTTTTATCAGAAATTTGGCAACCGAATGCAAATGTATACGATAAAAAGAACAGCTTTACAGATTTACCCTAGATAGAAAATTGTATCATGCAGTTCTAAGAAAATTATGAAAACACTTCCAAAACTTGTTGGCATACTCGGGTATTTCAAAGGTACGGAGATACAAATGTCATCATAGGTGCACAATAGCTATTTCAACATACGACTCGAGTCAGCGAGTTTCACATTTGTATGCTGCTGTAATGGGGATATAGAAGCCACAAAGATAGTCGCTACGACATAAGCGGCTTTAAGATTCGGCAGATGATAGTGTACGTATGCTGTGTGAAATGCAGAGTCAACAGCGCCACTTGCATTTAGCAGATTTTTTTTCCGAAACATAGCGCGGTGCAACAGATGGAGCGATTGCTGAACAGTATTTAGTGGGCATAAATATCGAAAAAGGAAGAAACGTATTACCTCCAATATTGCTTCCAATGTCTTGTCGTGTTGTTGTAGTAGAGGCGGCTCGAAGAGGGATTTTTCAGCTATTAATTAATCCACATTTAAAAGAGTTGCATTCGTCTTCTGGTAAGAATAAGCTATACTGGTTTAGTACTACTTCTACATGAAATTTCATTTTATTTTCACGCATTCGGGTTATACACGTCCAATTTTAATTTTTAAATTGCATCATTTTTTTAAAATAAATGCTATTATAAAATAATTATACGCTCTTAAAGTATAAAGCATTATTTTATCTATAAGACTAAAACCAAAGCCAACTTACTTTCAACATTATCGGCTGAGCTATTGTTATCCGTAAAACTGTCGCCTGTTATATGTTCGGGCACTAACGGTAACTCCCGGCCATCCACAAGATTTTCATCTCCACTTTCCGATCGTATGTGATCAGGAACTCTGGGTAAATCAGTATCTGTTCCATTTTCCAATTCTAAATTTGTCTCACTTGTTGAAGCATTTTCTCCAGGGCCGAAGTTATTATGATTGAATGGGTCTAAATTAATTACCATGTTCTCTGAACTGGCCCATTCACTCGATTTTTCTTGTTCCGTATCGTTGGTAGTCTGCACTTCTGTATTTTCGTCTTTCAAATACCCGAAATCATTCAACGACAAATTTTCACGCAACATCTGCAATTCTTCACTATTATCCTTCTTCTCTTGCGGGAAATGTTTGCGTTCATGACGTAACAGCTTATCCCTGCGGCCGAAACATAAGTTACAAAAATTGCACTTAAAAGGTTTCTGTCCACTATGAATTATACTGTGACGTGTGAGGTCAGCTTTGGTGATGAAGGTTTTTGGGCATTTCTGACACACAAAAGGTTTTTGGCCGGAGTGTATTCGCATATGTTTCGAAAGATTTGTATTCCTGGAGAACGATTTAAGGCATATACTGCAGGTGAACGGTTTGATACCAGTATGTACGATTGTGTGTTTCCGCAAATCCGATCGTCTAGCAAAAGTTCTTTCACATTGCGGACAATTATAAGGTTTATCGTTCTGATGTACGGATTTTAAGTGAGCAGAATAATTGATACGATCCGCAAATGTCATATCGCAGTCTGAACACACGTAGGGCGTTGAGGAATTATGAGCATTATTTTCGTGAATACAACATTCGCTTCTTTCAGTGAACGCTTGATCACAATATTGACAAAGGAATACGTTTCGGAACTCCTGCATGTCGTTTACTTCTAAATTTTCATTATCACTATGATGTTCATTGGTATCAGTTTCGTATTCCGAATCGTAGTCCATAGTATGCGGATCTACTACCATCACAACGTCGCCTTCTTCTGTACCGGTATGGAGGCCAACTTCGTTAAAATTGGTGCCATTTTCTAATTGTTTTGCTGCTAAACCGTTTATCTGTCGCAAGGTGGCATCGGATACAAAACATTGCTGTCTAAAATCCAAACAGAACTCGATTTTGTACAGACATCTGTGACAGATACACGTTGGTAAACCATCGCCGAAGGAAATCTGTAATCAAAGAATTATAATTATAACAAAGATATTATTACGAAGATTAGTAGTCAAATTTTGACATATTGATATTATTGTAAGTATAGTGGTAATTATATATATATATAAGTTTATGTTTATTAACCGCAAATGACATGAAAGAATATGTCTTGCCATCTAATTATCAACCTTTCAATTAGTAATGCGAAATAATGCTTCTCCTCTTAAATTATTGCAAAGTTTAAATTTAATTGCCTTTATAATGACGGTTTCGCCATTGTAACGCATCGTCTCTGTGGCGAGTGTTTGGTGTTTTGTGGGCGAAATTATACTTTTTTGTGTGTAACTGAATATTAGATAAAAACAAATATATGCAATCATAACTGTTCGAAAATACCGTTACTGATGAGATGTGGAAACTAGCAAAAGAGAACAAAATATATTGTGCAAGTGAGAGAAACTACACTACAGGCGTCTTAAATGGCAAAATTATAATTGTATTCTGCAGCAAAACTATTCGAGGTCAGCTGTATATAACGATAAAAATAAGGATAACAATATTCTCGCCTGTGAGTCTTTGTTGTCCTTATTCTCATCGTTATACAGTTGCTTCGAAAAGCGTTATTTCCCACCACTAATTTCAATTTTGCTCTCAAAGCTTGGTTCCCGTGCATCATTTTTGATACGATATATTATCATGTTTTAGCGTTACAACGCTATTTATCATACGTACTTGTGTAGTGACTCAGACACCATAGTTACAGGATGAACACAAAAATATTCAACAAAATGATTTCTGTGTATTTTTAAAGAAAAACGATGCAATGAAATTAACATGACATTACTGTTTGCGTTACATTTACCTAATGAGAATTTATAAGGATGGAAACAACATTTTATTGGTGATTAAAACTGATGACAAGGCATACATCAAAGATGTAGGGGTCCTTAATTTATGTTTTCTTTCTTTTTTTGTTAAAATAATATTAAAACAATGCTTCAATCGCTTTTTTTTTCTCAGATTTGAGCGTTAAAGGCCAAGACAATAAAAAAATTATGTAATAGGAAAAAATTGTCTGAAATAAAAGTTAAAATTAGTAAGTTAATACAGCAGACATTTTATCAATGATATATTTGATAGGGAGTGGCTACCGACTACTAAAATAAGTGACGTCATTGTGACTGTTGTGTTTAAAAATTTGTTCTCAAAGTTAATAATTACGTCTAATGAAAACAGTTTATTTCGCTAGTCAAAATGCATAGTGTAGCTTTCCAACGACACACAGTGGTTCGACTA
>CM043020.1:86700862-86750229 GCA_023690525.1 Holotrichia oblita
TTTAACTAATCAAATATTTAAATATACCGGGCGCGCGCGCAAGAGCTGCTGATACGTTTAGTGTAAGATGAAAAAAGAATAGCGAAGAGAGTCCCTAGTTAACACAGGAAACGTATATCGGTACTGGTTGCTTGGACGAATGCATTCTTTGTATCTCTTTATCTAACATATTAAAATCCTATGCCTGCTCTAACACATTGAAGATCCTATCAACAGATCGAAGTGCTCAAACACAACAGAATGCATTTGAGATAGCAACAGACTTGCACCTACGTACATACATGCACATTAGACTCAGCTATCAAGGTGATGCGAAGAAATTGATACTACACAGAGAGTGTCAGACAGAGCGCTTCCCAGTTACAGTCGCCCACACATTGCTAATGTATCTATCAGCGGATCGAACGCGCGCATACTGTATACAGGATAACAACTTGAACTACGAAATTAAATGTATCCATTTTAGTATTGTCAACTGTTTGTATGACAGGAATGTCAGTGATTATGTCAAATATTATGAATTGTGTATTCCATTAGGATAAAGTTTGATGGTTCTGTAAAGTATTTGACATAACCACTGACATTCCTGTCATGTAAAAAGTTGACAATAGTAAAATGGATACATTTAATTTTAACGCCCACCGCCCTCTTCTATCAATAGGTTTTCGTAGTTCAAGTTGTTATCCTGTATACATAAATATTAGTCAATAGATATAATACATATGTACAGTCTGTTCCAAAATTAATATCGCTTGATGTGATGGAAGATACATTATAACTTCTGTTGCAAAACGAATGCACTAGGTTTGACCGACATTTATTTTAGAGCGCAATAATTACAATATTGATATTCATCAATCAAAAATTGTGTCCAGTTATAGGGAAGATGATTTTTATTGGATCTGTACATATATGCAATCTTTATAGTAATGTGTGAGCTTTAATAAGAAACTGTTAATTTTCTTGGAAGTCAACTTGCGATGTGTTCGTATCTTATCTTTTCAGACATAATGTCAGTTATATTAAAAAATATTTCAACTTCATCTCATTTCAAATTCACCCAAGTATAAACAAGTCAGCCTCTGTAATTATAATCAATTTCTTGAACAGCCGACTATTTGAATTGAATTTAAAATTTTCATTGAATTGTATACGAATGAATAATTGAAACGTGAATGTTGGATTGAATTGAATGTGAAAAAATAAAATCGAATTGAATACGAATAATCGATCGAATTTTGAATATGAATATTCGACTAATTCGAATATTCGAATACTAGACAAAATGAATATACGAATACAAAAATCGTCAAAATGCTCATCACTAAATTTTTCGACCTCAAAAAGGTATTTATTGAATATAAAAAAATCAACATAGTTTTTTTGATTTATGTAATATTAATTTTATAGTAGAGAATGAAGTCATGATAATTGAACATACTTTTTTGAAATAGCCAAATACATTTTCAGAAAAATCGTTTTTATACATACTAAGTATTACTTTGATAAAGTATACAATCATTAAAAGTATACAATATTGAAAACAACGCAATGAAGAAATGAAACAAGTAATTTTCTAGTACAATAAGTAGCTGTATCTCTTATAAACAACAATAATACTTCTACCTTCAGTTTAAATGCTTGAAAGATCTATAAATTTACATACGACACTAATTTTGAAATCTAAATACGCTAAAACCTACAAGGAATACTGAACTACAATACATTGAATTCAAACTAATCAAAGATTTACTTAAAATCTGGCGTAAATTCGTTCACAGTAAGCATGAGTTTATGTGTACTTTACATGTATGCATGTAGGTATTCCTGGAATATACTGAGTATTGCCAATTTACACAAGATTTTGCGTTCCTCTTATCTAATGTATTTCCGTTGCTAATAGAAATAAATGAGTAAATGGATGTATATGCTGCCAATCATCATATCTATTATTTATACTATACAGCCGCGGTAGCAGTATTTGCCAACTATTTGTGCTAATATAAACAGTAGCATGCCTACACATTTATTGAAATAACTACTTAATTGTTTATGTATATAGACATACATAAGTTTTCCTTTAAAATGTATTGTAGGTAGTGAATTGTTTGGAGTTTTAGTCACAGTTTCGTATTAGAGATGACGTATTACGATTATGAATAATATCGACTCTTTTACTTCTTCACGTACAAAAGTAATAAATAAATTAATGTTTCATATATTGAATTTTCTAAAATGCTAAATTTTTACAGATACCTAATCCAATAATGATTATTTGAACAATTTTAATTGATATTATGATCAATAGATTGATAATGGCTAAGAACGATATATTCGAACGCACATACTATACATAATATATGTATATTGTTTTAATTAAACATGCTATAAAAGTTCAGCCCTTCTATAAAAATGAGAACTTATTTCTACTAATTGTTTCCTATAAGGTCTTAATTATTAGTACTCATTAAAGTGGCAACTTTTTTAAAATGCATTCTTTGGAGCTTTAACCATGGCACTTGCAAAATGTGGAAATATTCCTTTCTCCAGCGTTCCCAAAAAAGTTCATTTAAGTTTTGAATGTGCACCCAGCGTCACAAGCAACTGATATGGAAGCTTGAATAGACAGTGATAGGAAGTTCTAGCAAAGATTCGTCACATGAGGACATAATGGACAGAAGGGTTCACAGTTTACAATTCTCCTCGATTTGTGTTAATAATATTTCTTCAAACATTAGAGGTATATATATTTTTAGTAATTACGAATAATGTCGCTTCGCGGTTTTTTTAATTCTATTTTCTGCCATGCTAATCAAATTATTTCCATTGTCCCAGTATGTCGTCTCACTAAAACCTCTCCTATCAAAGAAGAATTGCTAAGAATGATTTCGGGGTTATATCAGACACTCATCCAATTGAACCGACATAACTTATTTCTACTGCCATATCGCTAACCTTCGATTTTATGTGAAAACATTAAAGAATAGCGAATTATGATTTGTCTAGCGGCTATAGACCAAAATTTCTCTATTCCTTGATCATAATTCTTATAACATGATGATCTGAAGGTAATAAATATGGGTGTTTATGTTAATCATATTTGTTTAGGTGTACTAGCCTAGTTCTTATCAAACCTTCCTTGTCTCGATACGAGTTGAGATTAATTACTTTATTGTTACTTTGGTTTACTGTTCCTTTTATTCATTCGTTCTGCTCATCTTCAAATGATTTTTTATATCAACCAAATAACCTTTTTTTGCGTGTTTTCTAATTCCTTCGCATCTCTGTGCTTCCTTCAATTAATACCGTTAATAAAAAAAAATTCCAATAAAACTTAGCTGAGATCTCTATGATTTTCTATGATGACACATACGAGAACTATAAACATGTAACTATTGCATGTTGGCAACTTGCTAATGGAGTATGACTAGCGCATATTTGGTGTAAAATGTAGACTAACGTAGACAGTAGCTAACCTGCATTTCTAATTGTTTGCTTCCAAGAGTAAAAGAGCTTAGAAGAACTTGTTGTTGAACTCCAAACCGTTGTTTGAAAATAGGTTTCAGAAGGACGTGGTGAACAACATCGTTTGATTTCCCCCACTCATGTGACTGGCTGGAATGGTGAACCCAGAAGCCAAGGAGAATTAAGAAGAAGAAGAACTTCCTAATGATTTATTTGTTTGTCTTTCCTAGTTTAGATCGCAAAAGACATTCGTTTTATTACTTTTCTTTATTTTTCCCCACATACATACATATATCTTCAGAAATTAAGATATTATTTGTATTCACACGCGGCAAAAGTTGATAGTAACGTTGACAGCGAAATGTAACTATAATTTCTTAGAATGCCGATAAAAAATCAGAGCTGGCAATAATTTAGCAATTATTTCATGAATAATTA
Organism: Holotrichia oblita; assembly: GCA_023690525.1. Lineage (NCBI taxonomy): Eukaryota > Metazoa > Arthropoda > Insecta > Coleoptera > Scarabaeidae > Holotrichia > Holotrichia oblita. Next base: position 86,704,766 of record CM043020.1, read on the forward strand.
CAAATACAAATAAATTGAAAGTTCAAAAATTTATCATTTTCTTGAAACTCCCTATTACAATTAATATGTTGTAATCTACTATTTACTACTCGTACTTTGCTATATATCGGCATAGAAACTATCCTCAATTGATTTTTTAAACTTGCTCAAATATACATATGTATATACACGTTTGTGATTGTTGCATTTAACCTTGACGTATTATTGTAATTTTTAGTAATGATCCGACTTAAAAAATACAAAACTATGTTGAATGCATAAATTTAACTGATTGGCTTATTACTTACTTGATTCATTTAACACTAATGAAATTTGCAAAAAAATTAATTAAAAATAATGCTGTTATTACATACCCGAAGAAAATATTGAGTAAAAAAATGTTAATATCTTATTGGTATTAAGTAATTTACTATTTTGTTTTGACACAATTTTTAAAAATTTTAAATCTTTTCTAACGTGAAAAAGAATTTATAAAATATTGTGTTAGGATACAATACTGGTTGAACTTTTTGAAACATTCTATATCTAAAATACAGGGTGTCTCAGCGAGGTCGTTCATTAGAAGTTTATGAGATTCTGGAAAAATATAAATTTCAAAATATTATTAGATTTCTACCGTTTCCGGTTATACCGGAAGTCGCTATCTACTTTGTTATGTTGAATAAAACACGCCGCATATTTTTACATATTTGGATTTACATATTTTTAAGCTTTATAAATACCTTTAGTTTTTTCAATTTGATTTCATTTTTTTCTAAAAAATTTGCTATAGCGGACATTGTAAAGGGACGCGACATTTTCAATTATTTTATTGGATTAAACATATTAACGTAATAAGGAATACAAGTACTTATTATATATATATGAGAAATGTTATTTTATTTTAATTAAGGTAATGCACCTATCTGTATATACTATGTAATGTATTCTTCATAGTTAACAAATGTAACAGTTTTAACTGACAACTAGCAAACAGTGGCTTTTGTTAGGGCTGTACTGTCTTCGCGCCATATATGAGAACATCACCTTATATGGTATTATAGCAAATTATCAGGTGATACGATCCTACTCCACTCCGAAATAGAACACTTCTCGTTCGAACGCCGAAGGGTCTAGTCCGCGCTGCAATTAGTGGTATTCAAGCTTGTCAAGTTGGGGCCCAGTTAGTGTTCTTGTAATTATTTAAATAATCAGTAAAATAGTAAGGCCGTGAATACTGGTGAAGGGCCAGCACGTACACAATAAATTAAAATACTGATGAAAGAAAATTACAAGAAAGAACACGCTCGAAGCCCCAAGACAAAGCACCCGAAGGCAACGGACATTCGGCAGGAAGGAACATAGTCAACGAGCGTACGCGAAGAAAGAAGTTACGCAAAGGTATTTGGCCACTAAGCTATTTATTGTTTAATACCGAGCTTGTAGAAAATAGATACATTAACTATTGTTTTTTTTTATAAATAAAGGTTGCCGTGTTGCCATTTTTAAATTTAAATATATTTAGCTTTGTTGTATTTTTAATTAATTATTGCTTATTTGCTTTGAGTAACTAAAGCTGCATTTAGTAGTAAGGTTTTGTCACGCATTATCTAAACCTGCGTACTGACTTGAGTAAATTTACGCGCACGAACACCCAATATGCGCACGAACGCTATCCATCGCTTGTCGGTTTCTTCACCTTTATCAAAGGATTTGTGTGCATACAGCGTTCGTGCGCGTAAATTTGCTCAAGTGAGTATGCAGCTTAATATTGTATATGCACATAGGTTCAGCGGAACATAAGCAGTATGAATTGCAACAGCGTATTCCTCTCTTCGCGTTGTAACTTGTGTTTGGCGACACAGGCATGCACAATTCAGCTGAATTTAAACCAAGCGAGGATACAGTCGTTGGCATATTCGTTCTGTATACGTAATGTGCCCATATGTTCAGATTACAGACATAATAACGACTTATCAAAAAGTGCTCTAGTCCCTTTGTAAAAATCGTGTATCTTCGATAGATAAGTCAGGTCGTTATATCTCCAATTTATTATTATTTTTGTGGTCATAGCTGCTACGCAAACGGAAAAGTAATTCTAAGAAATAATAAAATATTAACTATTCTTAAAAGATAAAAGTTAATAAAGTCAATAATTCTGCAAAATAAATTTAAATTTTAACCACAGTGTCATGCATGCATAGGCGAACACTAAATGACTCGGATTGACGATCGAACTTGCGTGGCGCATGACAAGCGCGTTGCCACTTTGCACTGCGTTTCATGCGTATATTTTAACTTGCTATGTTCCGCTGTGGACTGAACCTATGTGTATGTGGATTGGGCATGGTGGTTTTTCAGTTTATTGTTTATTGCTTTTGTCGTGAACATTTTTTTAAGTGTTTATCTCGGAAACTATGCGTTTGCGAATATATGTTTATTAGGACTTTTTTGTTTCTTTTTGACCAAAGAACACGCCAGTGCATTATTATGCAATCTATGCGGGACATCCTGTATATTGGCACCCATAAGTAAGGTAACACTTTTTTATAGTCTGCGCAGCGTAGGTATAATCTAATTAGAAATTTGTTTTATTAAGATGACGCAAATGTAATTAAAAACAACATTACCTAATAATTTTATGCCAAAAAGAAGTTAAATTCAAGACTGGTACGTGCTATGACTACTACAATAAATGTTTCAGTTGATTAAAATAAATAAAGTAGATGATTTGTGATGCCCTAACAAGGTATGCGTAGGATCACATCAAAACTACATACATTTTTCTTTCAAATGTATGTAATTACAATGTATACCTATAGTTTTGTAACTATTAAGAAATCTTGCATCGAAATTTCAAACAAAAATACCATATGGAGAGAATTTCGCGCCATTCCACATTGTCCACGGAGCCTTAACCAACCGTTTAACGTAAATTGTCTCAAAGTCGAATAATTTACAATATGTAATATAGACACATCGAAAAAAATCATAATTAGAGTAGGCTATGTGAATGGATTGTTACTTTAGCCACTTTCACATAATGACATTTATTCCTTGACATTTAATTTGAGGTTATAAACTTTGGTTACAATAAAATGTCAAATAATAAATGTCATTATGTGGTAGTGGCTAAAGCAACGATCAAAAACATTTACATAGCCTACACCAATTATGTTTTTTTTCGATGGGACGTTATAAAGTGTTTCTTTTAAATATAGAATATTTGTTCAATAATTAAATAACGAAACCTAAAATTAAATATTATTCTGAAATGACGTACACCCTGTATTTTGCTTAGTTGTTTTATTGTACCCGACATTACGTTGCCTTTTTTAGTTTATAATTGTATAAACATTTATACATTTACAGTCCGTCCAGCGCTCGATGAGGGTCATCCACAGAAATTTGCATCTGAGAGAATGAACCACTTCATTTAATTTAATAACGTAGTTATGTATTAAGTAATGCCTTATGATAACTAATAAATGTTTGAATAAATTTGACCGTTAAAAAAGTCAAATCCTTGGGGACGTACGTTATACTATTAGTAGCATTTTCCTTTGAAAGAATTGTGAGTGTATCATTTTGAACAAACACAAGAGCATAGTTTCGTATAATAATGTCGTAAAATAATGACTCAGCTACAACTAAAAAATAAATCAAAACGTATATCAGCTATCTTTCTACGAGCTAAAAGTCTCTTACAAAGTAAGTTATTGTAGTGTATTAAGAATATTAAATTACCTACATAATTTAATTTCATAATTATACTATTCTAAATTGAAAATGAGTTCATTTTAAATTAATAATTGACCTACATACATAGATGGGACGTAGGAAAAATTAATTTTGGTGCCAACTCATCTTATACCATATAAAAAAAACATTAATATATCTTCTCGCTGAAAATTCCAAATGTACTCATTAACTTAATTTTCCATGATTTATAAGAGACACGTGATACTATTATCCTTAATACTTCCCTTTTTGTGTCCCATTTTCCCATTTTTATTACTGATTTATTTATTTTCGACAACGTAATTATAGTCCCAAACTAATAGCAGACTAACGTCGTAAAATTTATTACCAAGGATATGTAAAGTCATTAGTCGGAGATGCCAGTGCGTCATTTACCACGAAAATATTTGTAAGTATACTGTATGTTAAACGGAACGCATAAAAATCATTTTTGTGAACGTTAAACAAAATCAGAAACAGAGCGATAAATATTTTTTATGATGTATTTTATTATAAAAATTTGCTTTGATATATTTAACAGTAACGTTAACAATATTTTTATTCTTATTTTGTCTTCATTTATGATCTTTTTTACAAACATAGTAATTTCAAAATTCGGACATCTTCGTCGTACGCAAGAATACTGAAAGATTAAACACACTTTGTTAGTAACAAGGTAACAAATTACTACAAAGAAACTTTCAATACAGAAATACTAATGAGGGTTTTACAAACATAGTAATTTCAAAATTCGGACATCTTCGTCGTACGCAAGAATACTGAAAGATTAAACACACTTTGTTAGTAACAAGGTAACAAATTACTACAAAGAAACTTTCAATACAGAAATACTAATGAGGGTTCCGAAAACTATGGCATCTTATTTTTCAAAAGAAAGCAAGTGGAGCAAGTAATGACGCACGATCTGTAGTTGTGTTGGACAGACACGAAGAAGCCCTCTAGCTCAACAGTCAATCTTGACATTGACAAAAATCTTAATTCCAATACATAAATAGTTCTAAAAAAATAAAAAAACTGTACCTGATTTTTTTAGTTTGTAGTTGGTGCTGGTTGCAGTAGCTTATAAATCTGTATTGCTTGTCTGACTATCGTTGCAACTCTCGCTGTGTACTTGGTGTACGCGTTAATAAAAGTGTTCAATGGCCTTGTTACTGCACTGTTTATTTTAGTAGACCGATCGAGATTAAATTTTCCGAGAAAAATGACACCGTCGCTTCAACGATTTGAGCCCTCTATCCCAGTGATCTCTCACGTCATTGGGTAATCGCCTAACCACTGCAACTATCAACCCGATTAACACTTATATATCATAATTAGGATGATCTAGATCCAGCCAATAAAATTTGATTTAAACAAATTTCATGGGATAAGTGCATAAGCAGAAAAACCATTAAATAACTTTCACCTAAAATCAAAATTAATACTAACTCTTCAAGCATTTCAAGTTATTTCGAAGCATTAGTTGTGAAAGCGCAACACATTTATAAGACAAGTACAACCAACCACCAAGCAAGATTTATTAGTAGATAGGTATACTAAAGTACTGTTGCGTTCTTTCTTTGCACAAAGTTTAGTATGTTGGTTCGCAATTACTCTATAAAATATGAAATATTCTATCTTTCAAATATTTCCTTATGCTGAGGTCCTACTTGAATAGGTTTGTTTGCTATCTTGTATGAGTGTGCGCACTTTTCTGCTAAATTGCGTTAAATATATCCCTTTTAGTATTGTCAACTGTTTGTATGACAGCAATGTCAGTGGTTATGTCAAATACTATGGCAAATTATACAACCACTTTATAATTTGCACTTTATTTTCATTAATTGTGTACCTATTCCATTAGTTTGATGCTTCGGTAAAGTATTTGACATAACCACTGACATTCCTGTCACATAAAAAGTTGACAATACTAAAATGGATACATTTAATTTTAACTCACACCACCCTCTCCTATCAATAGGCTTTCGTAGTTCAAGTTGTTAGCCTGTATACATAGATTTGCTACGTTTTCAAACGGCACAGCTAGCAGACGTCTAAATAGCCTCATAAACATTTCCACAAGTTGCATTTATAATGAGAAATATGGATAATCAAAATTGATAATAATAATAATAATGATTTATTGTCCAACGGCAAAACCTTTTACAGGACAAACTAAAGTACAAGGTGGTCAAATAAGAATGCAAAGTGCTGTACCTCTGAAACTATTCGTCATAGAGACTTGCGGTAAAAATTTTTAAGACTAAAGTGGTCAAAAGAAGACCGTGGAAAATATTTTCAGATTTCCAAGATGGTCACCAGGGGGCGTAACCGGCATCTTAAACCTTTAAAGTGATTTTACACTGAAATCCACCCAGTAAATGTTACCAAAAAATATATCCTTTTCAAAGCTAAGCTTTACTCAAGTAATTTTTGTTTAACCCTTTTTGACGTATCTATTAAAATAAAGTGGTGGGGGGTAATTAAATGTTTTTTTTTAACAAACAGCGCTGTAACTCCTAAATGACGGAACTGATTTTAACAAACTTGGTCTCATTGAACAAAGTTTTTATTGTTCCATCAAACCTATCTTACCTGAGATATGTCTATTTTTTAGTGATGCCGCGAGAGCGCGCTTTTTGATATAACAACAGAAAATTGCAAAATTCTGTAAAAAATTAAACGCAATAATATGACCTTTTTTTCATAAAGATGTAGCGAAGTGATACCTAAATAGGCTAGTGAAATCCGTATTTCGATATCTTATTCGTAGCCTGAAATATCGCAGAAAGATTTAGTTATCATATAATTTTAAAAAGACGCTATTACACCGGTATTTATTGTTATTTATTTGTGTTTTTTCAAGATTCAAATGCATAATTTATAATTTTTAAATAATAAAAGTATTCCTAGTTCAAAAAATTGTAAGAAAAACGTTTAGAGGCATAGTTGGAGGTGGATGTAATGTGGTGACCGTGATGCGTATTCCAGTTTACTTACAACAAAGCTGAAGTATAGTGTTTTAAGAAGGGACACGTTATTGAAAAATTTGCACGATCGTAGGACAAAACCCAAAGTCCTTGAAGCAGCAGCACACAAATCAGAAATGTGTTCCGCAAAACTCAAGCGGGAATCGAATAAAACTCCCAGATCTCTGACCGTGTCAGCCTTCTCAATGTGACTATCACGTATTGAGTGTAACGAATCAATATAGTTAGTTTTCCTCGTAAAAGTAACAAATACACACTTATTAACATTAAATTTTAATTTATTTAAGAAGCACCAGCGGAAAATACAGTCTAAGTTATGCTGTAGATGAGCCACGTCGTTTAAGGTTTAATAATAATAATAATAATAATAATAATAATAATAATAATAATACAGTGCACTCTCGATTTTCCGGGGGCCGATTATCCGGTGTGCGGCTTAACCGTGCTAACATCTCAAAAGTGGATTAACCGTGCCGGCACGGTTAATCCGCAATTCCCCCACTAAAACGGTGCTGCAGACAGGTCCAGACACGCTCATTTTACACACTGCCTAGACGATTCACATTGTTGTAAAGTGACTAGATACGAGAGCGTTATAAATGGGAAATAGAGTTTTACAGTTCTAGTAAAATAACATTGTGCTTGCTTAATGTCGTCAAAACGAAAACGTGTTGTTTTGTCTATCCAACAAAAGCTGGAAATTGTAAATAAACTAGAAAATGGAGTTGGTGTTAAAAACCTAGCAATACAATATAATGTGGGCGAGCAAACAGTGCGTGATATTAAATCTAATAAAGAACACCTAATAAAATATGCGGCTAATTCTGATAGTGCCAGTGGTTTATCAAAACGAAAACGATGAAACCAGCAACCTATCAAGAATTAGACAACGCCATGATAACTTGGTTTAATCAGCAAAGAAGTGCGGCAATTCCCGTTTCAGGAACCATTTGTGCAAGTAAAGCAAAATTTTTCTTCGATGCACTGGGAATGGAAGGTGAATTTAATGCGTCTTCAGGGTGGTTGACGAGATTTAAAAAGCGCCATGGTATTCATCAAATAAGTATACACGGAGAAAAGCTAAGCAACGATGAAGTCGCAGCTCGGGCTTTCGTAAGAGACTTTCGTTTGTTTATTGAGAGTGAAAATTTACTCCCGCACAAATATACAATGCCGACGAAACTGGTTTGTATTGGAAATGTCTGCCAACAAAAAACGCTTGCTTCTGTGGAGGAGCGTCAAGCACCAGGTCACAAATCTTCGAAAGAACGTTTAACTGCTATGTGTTGTGCAAATGCTGACGGTACCCATAAAGTAAAGCTTTGTGTTATTGGGAAGGCAAAAAGACCGCGGTCTTTTAAAGGAACGGATGTTTTAAACTTGCCTGTAGATTACTTCAATCAAAAGGGTGCGTGGATGGATAGAGCAATTTTTAAAGAATGGTTCGATAAAAAGTTTGTGCCCCAGGTAAAGACGCATCTCCAATCTTTTGGATTACCTCAAAAAGCTGTACTGCTATTGGACAATGCTCCATCTCATCCTCCCGAATTAACGTTGAAATCAAGCGATGGGCAGATATTTGTTAAATATTTACCACCAAATGTAACAGCCCTGATTCAGCCGATGGATCAGGGCGTGATAGCCACAATGAAACGTCATTATCGTAGTGGTTTGCTTCAAATAGTGAGTGATGAACATTCTGATCTAAAAACGTTTTGGAAGAACCTAACCTTATTGGATGCAATCTACGAACTGGAAAAGGCCTGGGGCAAAGTGCGGTCAACAACACTACAAAAATCTTGGAAGAAAATATTCCGTTATGATGAAGATCAAAATGAAGACATTGATTCTGACGACGACGATGCTGAGTTTAACTTACCACTTGCCGAACTGCGTAGCATTTTACGTGCCCAGAATAGATGCAAAGATGTTGACATACAAAACATTGAAGAGTGGTTGCATATTGACGAGTCTTTACCAGGGTACATAACACTTACAGATGAGGATATTGTTAATCGCATTTGTGACAATGTGGAAGAAGGTGGAAGTAGTGACAACAATTCATACGGAGATCTTGTAATCGAAAACCGAATTCCACACTCCCGTGCTCTTGAACACGTGCAGGGTCTTTTGGAGTACTTAGAGCAGCAGGGCAATGAGTTCTTACCTATAAAACTTGCTTTACATAATCTTCGTGCTGACATTAGGTGCAAAAGCCAATAGGAATACAAAACAATCAACAATAAATGATTATTTTGGAAAAGATTAAAATGAATAGATCACAAATCACATTAAATCATTAAACGAGTGAAAAATTAAGAATTACTTTTCATTTTCTTGTATTTTTGGTTGTTTCTTCTAAATTTCATACTTTTTGTTTGTTGTGTATTTAAATCCGTAGATTTATAGATACGTGTCTACATGTAACGTACAGTTATCTTTTTAAATATGTATTTTGTACATTCAGAATTTAGAGAAAACTTACAAATAGATACATATACATAAATATAGAGTTTTTTGCGTTTCGTCTTACCATTTATCTGTGATTCCCGATTATCCGTGATTTCCGATTATCCGTGCACCCCTTCCCGGTCATTACCCCGGATAATCGAGAGTGCACTGTAATAATAACGGGTCGATGGCCGCAGTGGTTAGGCGGCTGACTATTGTTGTGAGAGGACGATAGGTGCCGGGGTTCAATTCTCTGGAGGGACGGTGACATTTTTTCAGAGAGTTTAATCCCGGATCGACTTGCCACTCGCTGTTGGGAGTGATTAACAGCGCGGCATCATAAAAGGCGATATGATGCTGTCACAAAGCCATTTCAACACAACTTACACACACTAAACTACACCGCAAGAGTTGCAGTGATAGCCAGACAAGTAATACAGCTTACGGAGTCACTGCAACTAAGCACCCACCACACATTAAAAAAAATAATAATAATAATAGTATATTTATCCAGAGACCATACAAGTACATACAATTGCACAATTGGTATAGGATAAGTCAAAGAAACAAAATAAATGTTAAATACAAAAAATCTACAGCTAAACGAATATTATTTGCTAATATAAGAAAATAAAGAAGGGACAAAGGACATAATTATATCTGTTACAGTAAAAGTATAAACTACAGTTACTGTATACATTTGCCAGTAAATGTATACATTCGCATCGCATTTTAGTTAAAGTGCTAACTATGCAAAATGATATTTACTAATACTAGTAAAAGTATACATCTACTAGTAAAGACATACATTTACTGCCATCGCTTAGATAAACTGTAATGTATATTGAGATTGTATTATGTACTATGATTAGTAGGTAAATCAAATATGAAAAGGAAATAATGGCATTATGTATCCATTTTTATTTTTATTCAAGTAAGTAAAGAGTTCTATATGTCCAGATATACATATGTATGTTCACATAGTATATATAGGTACGTATGTATACGTATTTATTATTGTATTTCTCTAGTTTAATTCTGTTGAGGTAGCCAAATAAAGTTTTCTTATTTCCTTTTCATATTTGATTTACCTACTAATTATAGTAGATAATACAATCTCAATATGTATTACACTTTATCTAAGCGATGGCAGTAAATGTATGCCTTTACTAGTAGATGTATACTTTTACTAGTATTAGTAAACATCATTCTGCATAGTTAGCACTTTAACTAAAATGCGATGCGAATGTATACATTTACTGGCAAATGTATACAGTAACTGTAGTTTATACTTTTACTGTAACATATACAAGTAATTCAGTGCATTTCATTGTAGTACTCTTCCAGAGAGTGGAGTAGCATTTGTCTATTAGACAGTTTTTCAGGTCTTGCTTAAAGAGTCTGATATTGTTAACATGTTTGCATGGCAGATCTAATTTGTTATATAATTTTATGCCAATGTATAATGGGTTACTTTCAAATGTTGTAAGATTGTGTTTCGGAATAACAAAGTTGCCTGCTTCTCTCGTAGGGTATGAATGAATAATAGGAGGATAGGAATAATAGAAGAATAAATTTTTATGTCGTCCGCATAATCCAGTGCTGGACACGATAGAGAGATCAATAAATCGTTCACGAACAGCACAAACAAAAGCGGTCCCAGATGTGACCCCTGTGGTACTCCGGAAGTGGAAGTGAACTCATATGATTTGTAAGCATTGTAGAAGGCGCAGTGAATTCTATTGGTTAAATACGCATTTAAGAGTTGCAGGAAGGAAGAACTTAATCCAAAGAATGATAGTTTATCAAGAAAAATTCCTTGATCAATGACTTCAATAGCGCTGCTAAGGTCGGTGTAGATAACATCAACCTGGCCTTGAAGATCAAGTTCTTCACTAAGATACTGACATATAGAGACAAGATTAGTTACTGTTAACCTTCCTTTAATAAAACCATGTTGTTTCGGTGAAATATACGGAACTGTGTTGTAATAAAAATAGGAATAAATAACATGTTCAAATACCTTGGCAAAATTAGACAAAATAAAAATCGGTCTATAGTTACTAACACGAGTTTTGTCATTTTTCTTAAACACAGGACTAATTCTTGCAGTTTCCATCGCGTAGGAAAAGTAGATGTACGAATCGCCAAATTGATAAAATAGGTCAGTGGTTTCGCAAGCACATAACGAGCATCATGTACAAGAAAACTAGGTACTTGATCGTCCCGATATTCGCGATATTCTTCTGTGGAAACTTCGACATAATACTAATTCATTCTTCTTCCGTGGTTGGCAACAAAGTGAAAGGAGTACAGTTGGAGTGAGTTGTTTTATGTGAAAAATCATTACTGTCAATGTGTATCGAGGAAAATTTGGGGGCAATAGCATTACCTATGATTAGCTCTAATTGAAGTTTCAACTTTCGCGAGGTACGCCGAATAGGCAGCGGCGATATCACTCTTGCATATAGACCGGAGTCTGCTGAATTGATGAAAGAAGTACGAGCTTTTGGTAGTTCTCCATTTCTGTCGATAGGTAATAATTCTTTAGTTTTAGGTTTGAAATAATGGTTTTAGAGAACCACACAAAATAGCGAGGTCCCGAATTGATATGTTTTACTGGTACAGAAGTATCAAGAACTTGGTAAAAATAAGCATATAACTTATCTAGAGCAGAATTGACGTCGGTGTGGTTTTCCAGAAATAACCAGTCAGTATTACAAAGATCAGAATATAATTTGACCAAATCAGCTCTTCGAAAATCATATCGATTATTATTTATCGTGGGAAACGCAGTGTTATCACCTACCGATGACGGAAATGTAAGAGATATAGATAATGCAGGTGATAAGGATCTAGAGGGACAAAGGGGTGGTTTCCAGGGGAAACCAAAGGAACAGGAGACAAGTTCGAAAAGACGCCGATTGAGTCAAGAAACCGATTGAGTAAATTCAATAAGCAGTTAAATGTGGAGCATTTAGAGCAGGATAGCGGATGTGTTGCAAATTGTGGTAAATTAAAATCACCAATCAGAAGAGAATACTCGTTTATGAAAATAGCCTCAAGAGCAAAAAAGGTCAAAATCTTGTGATGATATATTAGGAAGAATATATATAACAACTAAGTAGAAAGAAACTGAATAGAATTTACACTTACAAATAATAACACAATTGATGTAACCTAATGGTTGTTAGGAATAGACAAAGGGGAATTGCGTACCTATTGCTTTCAACAACCAATACCACAAAATCAAGATCCCTCCTTTTTTATATATACACAAATTCCAGTTGTGACTCGATAAGAAATAATTGAAATTGTCGCAAGATTCCGTGCTTTTGGGAAAAAGTGTATACAAACTTCCTGAATGCCTGAATAAAACATCGCATTCACACAGAGATTAGATGTGAATGAAATTAATATCATTCAACAACACAAAATGATGCATAGCATCATATGAGGTAAATTAAACATGAATTAATACAGGATGTGTGCTCACTTGCACTTTCATATCCGCTTAAAGAACTATACAATGTTCGTGTATTATCCTGTAATAATAATTACATAAAAATTATAAAATCAAAAATACCGATTTTATTACGTGAAATTGATTCAACCCAAAATATGTGCTACGTTTGTTATAGTGTCCCTAACCAAGATTTAATACTTTTTATTGATAAATTTGGCGAAAACACAGGATTGGTAAAAAATTAAGTAATAATTGAAAAATACGTCACTACGATTATTCTAATCATAATTGTATACAAATTGTGTAATAAAAACCATGCGTGTCTATTTTACCATCCTTTACACACATTGTGAAAGAATGTGTCACATCATGGTCACATCACATTATTTTAGGAATTACATATTGTACTATGTGTGACCTTGCATCATCTTATCTAATATTTTATTTTAGCAAGGATGCAAAATTTTTGCTCTTTGATCATCGCATGTTTAGTTCACTTTACACATGGACTTTATCATCTACGTATAGTGTAAATCAAAAAATTATTTGGATTGACTAACATCCTTATCAACTTTCAGATGACTATGTCTTATGTAATCTGATGATATTGAAATTGAAATGTCCTCGACACGAAGAAGTTTTTATAGTACGATTAATATTCATGCATGCATCTTTAATGTGTGTGGTGTCAAATGAATTATGCAGATTTTATTAACTATCGTTAATATTATGTCTTAATATTGATTTATTGGCAAATTAACAAAAATTGAAAATTCAAATTGTTTCTAATGATCACCCTTGTGTACCTAACTGATAATTAATTACACTTTGCCATTTGAAAATTGATTATTATGTATTTCTATTACATGTGTACCTACATTCTTAAATAAAATTGAATGTCATGTGACCAAATACGTTATAAAAAAAGCTTTACAGAGGCCTAAGTTAGATGTGCACAGCTCAAAACCAGAAACCCAAAATTTGCTGCAAATTTCTTCATCAGTCAGTATTTTTTTGACTTATTAAAGATCAAAATGAATGCTAGTGTCGTGTAATACGTAGAACGTAGTAAAATGAACTAATTGGTAATACAAACGCGTGTTACAACCACAATATCAATTCTAATTATGTATATTGCCTAATATGTACTTACATACTTAAAATAAAATGAAATGAGCTGAAGCTAAATATAAAAATGTTTACTTAAAACTTGATAAAAACTTGTACCACAGCTAACTAATTAAATTTCAAAATGTTAAAACTTTATTTATTATCACTCTACATTTTTTTATCAAAATATATCTGACAAACTTGATCTATCAATAGATATATAGTAGATAACAGTCTTTAGGCTGTTGAGCTCTCCGGATTCATAAATATAAACAACTTCTGCATCTAAACACATCTACTACATTATTTATAGCTAGCAGTGAAGATATCGAAGAATTTACTTATAATAATTGGTGATTGTAGAGGTAAACGGGGCTCCCTCCTGGGACCTTACGGAAGGACTAAACTCGAAAAGGGGGGTGTCAAAAGACGCCTGAAGGATTTTTCTGTGCCTTAGGCTAGGTTTCCTTGCGATTAGATGCTAAATTTTCCGGATGTTTTCAGATTAGTCGGAAATTCGCGTTTATCTCCCGAACGGTTGACGCTACGCCAAAACTATCTATGTCCGAATATATTCTTCTCGGCGAGTACTTGGATATTTTCGGGAAATTTTTTTTTCCGATTAAAACTAAAATCTTTTTGTGTCGCGGCGGCGGCGTCCGATTTAGCGTCGCCTTGCAGGTCGTCTCCAGCGAATTGCCCATGTGAACAATATCGATCGTCAAAATTTCAAAATTCCAACGCCCTTCTAAACGGCTTATTTTTTTGATTTTCCTCTGCCAAACTCGATTTTAGAAAATATATTATTTATATACGCGTATATAAGATACCCTTTCATACGAGCGACGGTGGCGTGACGCTTAGGTGTTCGGCTTCGAATCGGATGGTACTAGGTTCAAACCCCCTTCTACGACGTATCTGTTTTTTTTTAATTTTGTTTATAGAGGAATATAGTTAAAATTTATTTTTCATTTACGACAAGGAACAAAAAATAAAAGAATTAGGAGTTACTGCGAAAATATTCTATTTTTAATTAAATGTATAATTAAATAATATTTCATTATTTTTTTTTACTTTAACCTACACATGCTCACAGAGGTAAGGGAGGCTTCTTTGATACCATCTTTTTTATTTCCACAAATATATATTTACGAAAACAATAATGTACAAACAAGGAATGAAATAATAAATTATTACGACGATTTCCAAAATTTCAATGTTCCAACGCCTTTCTAAACCGCTTATTATTTTTTGATAATTCTCATCGTTACTTATACTAAAAATCGTATATAGTTCAGTGTATTATCGAGATTATACTATATATATATCTACATATTTTCGAAAGAGTCAAAAAGTCTTTTTTGCATACATTTTTTTTTATATCTCTCCAGCGCGTCTTTTAAGGGGGTCAATTTTTTTCTCCGCTCTCCAATGTACAGGGGAAATTGAATGTCAATATTTTAGGGAACGATTTTTTAGTCTATTTTAAAAACAAAACTTCATATGAACGTGTGACCTAAACGTCTGTCAAAGTAGGTAGCTGAAATTCCGTACGAACGCCACTGGTGGAATTAAAAAAAATGTGGAACACTCAATAATGCCTCTTGATACATACATAGTTTTACAGGAATTAATGTAAAACTATTTATTTTCGAAAACTTTATCACCCTGTATCTCAAAAAGTTAAGACCTTTAGGTCATATGTTCATATGAAGTTTTCTTTTACCATGACGAGTAGTATGCGATGCCGCTACGTCAGCAAAAAAAAATCGTTCCCTGAAATATGGACATTCATTTTGGAAAGAGCCTGTATAGCGGGTTTTATTAAATCAAGACGGCCATACTCCGCTCTTTACTTATAATAATTGGTGATTGTAGAGGTAAACGGGGCTCCCTCCTGGGACCTTACGGAAGGACTAAACTCGAAAAGGGGGTGTCAAAAGACGCCTGAAGGATTTTTCTGTGCCTTAGGCTAGGTTTCCCTTGCGATTAGATGCTAAATTTTCCGGATGTTTTCAGATTAGTCGGAAATTCGCGTTTATCTCCCGAACGGTTGACGCTACGCCAAAACTATCTATGTCCGAATATATTCTTCTCGGCGAGTACTTGGATATTTTCGGGAAATTTTTTTTTCCGATTAAAACTAAAATCTTTTTGCGTCGCGGCGGCGGCGTCCGATTTAGCGTCGCCTTGCAGGTCGTCTCCAGCGAATTGCCCATGTGAACAATATCGATCGTCAAAATTTCAAAATTCCAACGCCCTTCTAAACGGCTTATTTTTTTGATTTTCCTCTGCCAAACTCGATTTTAGAAAATATATTATTTATATACGCGTATATAAGATACCCTTTCATACGAGCGACGGTGGCGTGACGCTTAGGTGTTCGGCTTCGAATCGGATGGTACTAGGTTCAAACCCCCTTCTACGACGTATCTGTTTTTTTTTTTTTAATTTTGTTTATAGAGGAATATAGTTAAAATTTATTTTTCATTTACGACAAGGAACAAAAAATAAAAGAATTAGGAGTTACTGCGAAAATATTCTATTTTTAATTAAATGTATAATTAAATAATATTTCATTATTTTTTTTTACTTTAACCTACACATGCTCACAGAGGTAAGGGAGGCTTCTTTGATACCATCTTTTTATTTCCACAAATATATATTTACGAAAACAATAATGTACAAACAAGGAATGAAATAATAAATTATTACGACGATTTCCAAAATTTCAATGTTCCAACGCCTTTCTAAACCGCTTATTATTTTTTGATAATTCTCATCGTTACTTATACTAAAATCGTATATAGTTCAGTGTATTATCGAGATTATACTATATATATATCTACATATTTTCGAAAGAGTCAAAAAGTCTTTTTTGCATACATTTTTTTTTATCTCTCCAGCGCGTCTTTAAGGGGGTCAATTTTTTTTTCTCCGCTCTCCAATGTACAGGGAAATTGAATGTCAATATTTTAGGGAACGATTTTTTAGTCTATTTTAAAAACAAAACTTCATATGAACGTGTGACCTAAACGTCTGTCAAAGTAGGTAGCTGAAATTCCGTACGAACGCCACTGGTGGAATTAAAAAAATGTGGAACACTCAATAATGCCTCTTGATACATACATAGTTTTACAGGAATTAATGTAAAACTATTTATTTTCGAAAACTTTATCACCCTGTATCTCAAAAGTTAAGACCTTTAGGTCATATGTTCATATGAAGTTTTCTTTTTACCATGACGAGTAGTATGCGATGCCGCTACGTCAGCAAAAAAAAAAATCGTTCCCTGAAATATGGACATTCATTTTGGAAATAGCCTGTATAGCGGGTTTTATTAAATCAAGACGGCCATACTCCGCTCTTTTACTTATAATAATTGGTGATTGTAGAGGTAAACGGACGCTCCCTCCTGGGACCTTACGGAAGGACTAAACTCGAAAAAGGGGGTGTCAAAAAGACGCCTGAAGGATTTTTCTGTGCCTTAGGCTAGGTTTCCTTGCGATTAAGATGCTAAATTTTCCGGATGTTTTCAGATTAGTCGGAAATTCGCGTTTATCTCCCGAACGGTTGACGCTACGCCAAAACTATCTATGTCCGAATATATTCTTCTCGGCGAGTACTTGGATATTTTCGGGAAATTTTTTTTTTCCGATTAAAACTAAAATCTTTTTGCGTCGCGGCGGCGGAATTTTTTAGCGTCGCCTTGCAGGTCGTCTCCAGCGAATTGCCCATGTGAACAATATCGATCGTCAAGAATTTCAAAATTCCAACGCCCTTCTAAACGGCTTATTTTTTGATTTTCTCTGCCAAACTCGATTTTAGAAAATAATATTATTTATATACGCGTATATAAGATACCCTTTCATACGAGCGACGGTGGCGTGACGCTTAGGTGTTCGGCTTCGAATCGGATGGTACTAGGTTCAAACCCCCTTCTACGACGTATCTGTTTTTTTTTTTAATTTTGTTTATAGAGGAATATAGTTAAAATTTATTTTTCATTTACGACAAGGAACAAAAAATAAAAAAATTAGGAGTTACTGCGAAAAATATTCTATTTTTAATTAAATGTATAATTAAATAATATTTCATTATTTTTTTACTTAACCTACACATGCTCACAGAGGTAATCAGGCTTCTTTGATACCATCTTTTTATTTCCACAAATATATATTACGAAAACAATAATGTACAAACAATACTATGAAATAATAAATTATTACGACGATTTCCAAAATTTTTCAATGTTCCAACGCCATTCTAAACCGCTTATTATTTTTTGATAATTCTCATCGTTACTATACTAAAATCGTATATAGTTCAGTGTATTATCGAGATTATACTATATATATATCTACATATTTTCGAAAGAGTCAAAAGTCTTTTTTTACATACATTTTTTTTTATCTCTCCAGCGCGTCTTTTAAGGGGGAAATTTTTTTCCGCTCTCCAATGTACGGGGAAATTGAATGTCAATATTTTAGGGAACGATTTTTTAGTCTATTTTAAAAAACAAAACTTCATATGAACGTGTGACCTAAACGTCTGTCAAAGTAGGTAGCTGAAATTCCGTACGAACGCCACTGGTGGAATTAAAAAAAAAGTGCGTTTCTCCAATAATGCCTCTTGATACATAAATAGTTTTACGGAATTAATGTAAAACTATTTATTTTCGAAAACTTTATCACCCTGTATCTCAAAAGTTAAGACCTTTAGGTCATATGTTCATATGAAGTTTTCTTTTTTACCATGACGAGTAGTATGCGATGCCGCTACGTCAGCAAAAAAAAAATCGTTCCCTGAAATATGGACATTCATTTTGGAAAGAGCCTGTATAGCGGGTTTATTAAATCAAGACGGCCATACTCCGCTCTTTTACTTATAATAATTGGTGATTGTAGAGGTAAACGGGGCTCCCTCCTGGGACCTTACGGAAGGACTAAACTCGAAAAGGGGTGTCAAAAGACGCCTGAAGGATTTTTCTGTGCCTTAGGCTAGGTTTCCTTGCGATTAGATGCTAAATTTTCCGGATGTTTTCAGATTAGTCGGAAATTCGCGTTTATCTCCCGAACGGTTGACGCTACGCCAAAACTATCTATGTCCGAATATATTCTTCTCGGCGAGTACTTGGATATTTTCGGGAAATTTTTTTTTTTTCCGATTAAAACTAAAATCTTTTTGCGTCGCGGCGGCGGCGTCCGATTTAGCGTCGCCTTGCAGGTCGTCTCCAGCGAATTGCCCATGTGAACAATATCGATCGTCAAAATTTCAAAATTCCAACGCCCTTCTAAACGGCTTATTTTTTTGATTTTCCTCTGCCAAACTCGATTTTAGAAAAATATATTATTTATATACGCGTATATAAGATACCCTTTCATACGAGCGACGGTGGCGTGACGCTTAGGTGTTCGGCTTCGAATCGGATGGTACTAGGTTCAAACCCCTTCTACGACGTATCTGTTTTTTTTTTTAATTTTGTTTATAGAGGAATATAGTTAAAATTTATTTTTCATTTACGACAAGGAACAAAAAATAAAAGAATTAGGAGTTACTGCGAAAATATTCTATTTTTAATTAAATGTATAATTAAATAATATTTCATTATTTTTTTTACTTTAACCTACACATGCTCACAGAGGTAAGGGAGGCTTCTTTGATACCATCTTTTTATTTCCACAAATATATATTTACGAAAACAATAATGTACAAACAAGGAATGAAATAATAAATTATTACGACGATTTCCAAAATTTCAATGTTCCAACGCCTTTCTAAACCGCTTATTATTTTTTGATAATTCTCATCGTTACTTATACTAAAATCGTATATAGTTCAGTGTATTATCGAGATTATACTATATATATATCTACATATTTTCGAAAGAGTCAAAAAGTCTTTTTTGCATACATTTTTTTTTATATCTCTCCAGCGCGTCTTTAAGGGTCAATTTTTTTCTCCGCTCTCCAATGTACAGGGGAAATTGAATGTCAATATTTTAGGGAACGATTTTTTAGTCTATTTTAAAACAAAACTTCATATGAACGTGTGACCTAAACGTCTGTCAAAGTAGGTAGCTGAAATTCCGTACGAACGCCACTGGTGGAATTAAAAAAAAATGTGGAACACTCAATAATGCCTCTTGATACATACATAGTTTTACAGGAATTAATGTAAAACTATTTATTTTCGAAAACTTTATCACCCTGTATCTCAAAAGTTAAGACCTTTAGGTCATATGTTCATATGAAGTTTTCTTTTTACCATGACGAGTAGTATGCGATGCCGCTACGTCAGCAAAAAAAAAATCGTTCCCTGAAATATGGACATTCATTTTGGAAAGAGCCTGTATAGCGGGTTTTATTAAATCAAGACGGCCATACTCCGCTCTTTACTTATAATAATTGGTGATTGTAGAGGTAAACGGGGCTCCCTCCTGGGACCTTACGGAAGGACTAAACTCGAAAAGGGGTGTCAAAAGACGCCTGAAGGATTTTCTGTGCCTTAGGCTAGGTTTCCTTGCGATTAGATGCTAAATTTTCCGGATGTTTTCAGATTAGTCGGAAATTCGCGTTTATCTCCCGAACGGTTGACGCTACGCCAAAACTATCTATGTCCGAATATATTCTTCTCGGCGAGTACTTGGATATTTTCGGGAAATTTTTTTTTCCGATTAAAACTAAAATCTTTTTGCGTCGCGGCGGCGGCGTCCGATTTAGCGTCGCCTTGCAGGTCGTCTCCAGCGAATTGCCCATGTGAACAATATCGATCGTCAAAATTTCAAAATTCCAACGCCCTTCTAAACGGCTTATTTTTTTGATTTTCCTCTGCCAAACTCGATTTTAGAAAATATATTATTTATATACGCGTATATAAGATACCCTTTCATACGAGCGACGGTGGCGTGACGCTTAGGTGTTCGGCTTCGAATCGGATGGTACTAGGTTCAAACCCCTTCTACGACGTATCTGTTTTTTTTTTTAATTTTGTTTATAGAGGAATATAGTTAAAATTTATTTTTCATTTACGACAAGGAACAAAAAATAAAAGAATTAGGAGTTACTGCGAAAATATTCTATTTTTAATTAAATGTATAATTAAATAATATTTCATTATTTTTTTTACTTTAACCTACACATGCTCACAGAGGTAAGGGAGGCTTCTTTGATACCATCTTTTTATTTCCACAAATATATATTTACGAAAACAATAATGTACAAACAAGGAATGAAATAATAAATTATTACGACGATTTCCAAAATTTCAATGTTCCAACGCCTTTCTAAACCGCTTATTATTTTTTGATAATTCTCATCGTTACTTATACTAAAATCGTATATAGTTCAGTGTATTATCGAGATTATACTATATATATATCTACATATTTTCGAAAGAGTCAAAAAGTCTTTTTTGCATACATTTTTTTATATCTCTCCAGCGCGTCTTTAAGGGGGTCAATTTTTTTTCTCCGCTCTCCAATGTACAGGGGAAATTGAATGTCAATATTTTAGGGAACGATTTTTTAGTCTATTTTAAAAACAAAACTTCATATGAACGTGTGACCTAAACGTCTGTCAAAGTAGGTAGCTGAAATTCCGTACGAACGCCACTGGTGGAATTAAAAAAAAATGTGGAACACTCAATAATGCCTCTTGATACATACATAGTTTTACAGGAATTAATGTAAAACTATTTATTTTCGAAAACTTTATCACCCTGTATCTCAAAAGTTAAGACCTTTAGGTCATATGTTCATATGAAGTTTTCTTTTTACCATGACGAGTAGTATGCGATGCCGCTACGTCAGCAAAAAAAAAATCGTTCCCTGAAATATGGACATTCATTTTGGAAAGAGCCTGTATAGCGGGTTTTATTAAATCAAGACGGCCATACTCCGCTCTTTACTTATAATAATTGGTGATTGTAGAGGTAAACGGGGCTCCCTCCTGGGACCTTACGGAAGGACTAAACTCGAAAAGGGGGTGTCAAAAGACGCCTGAAGGATTTTTCTGTGCCTTAGGCTAGGTTTCCTTGCGATTAGATGCTAAATTTTCCGGATGTTTTCAGATTAGTCGGAAATTCGCGTTTATCTCCCGAACGGTTGACGCTACGCCAAAACTATCTATGTCCGAATATATTCTTCTCGGCGAGTACTTGGATATTTTCGGGAAATTTTTTTTCCGATTAAAACTAAAATCTTTTTGCGTCGCGGCGGCGGCGTCCGATTTAGCGTCGCCTTGCAGGTCGTCTCCAGCGAATTGCCCATGTGAACAATATCGATCGTCAAAATTTCAAAATTCCAACGCCCTTCTAAACGGCTTATTTTTTTGATTTTCCTCTGCCAAACTCGATTTTAGAAAATATATTATTTATATACGCGTATATAAGATACCCTTTCATACGAGCGACGGTGGCGTGACGCTTAGGTGTTCGGCTTCGAATCGGATGGTACTAGGTTCAAACCCCTTCTACGACGTATCTGTTTTTTTTTTTAATTTTGTTTATAGAGGAATATAGTTAAAATTTATTTTTCATTTACGACAAGGAACAAAAAATAAAAAAATTAGGAGTTACTGCGAAAATATTCTATTTTTAATTAAATGTATAATTAAATAATATTTCATTATTTTTTTTACTTTAACCTACACATGCTCACAGAGGTAAGGGAGGCTTCTTTGATACCATCTTTTTATTTCCACAAATATATATTTACGAAAACAATAATGTACAAACAAGGAATGAAATAATAAATTATTACGACGATTTCCAAAATTTCAATGTTCCAACGCCTTTCTAAACCGCTTATTATTTTTTGATAATTCTCATCGTTACTTATACTAAAATCGTATATAGTTCAGTGTATTATCGAGATTATACTATATATATATCTACATATTTTCGAAAGAGTCAAAAAGTCTTTTTTGCATACATTTTTTTTTTATATCTCTCCAGCGCGTCTTTAAGGGGGTCAATTTTTTTTCTCCGCTCTCCAATGTACAGGGAAATTGAATGTCAATATTTTAGGGAACGATTTTTTAGTCTATTTTAAAAACAAAACTTCATATGAACGTGTGACCTAAACGTCTGTCAAAGTAGGTAGCTGAAATTCCGTACGAACGCCACTGGTGGAATTAAAAAAAAATGTGGAACACTCAATAATGCCTCTTGATACATACATAGTTTTACAGGAATTAATGTAAAACTATTTATTTTCGAAAACTTTATCACCCTGTATCTCAAAAGTTAAGACCTTTAGGTCATATGTTCATATGAAGTTTTCTTTTACCATGACGAGTAGTATGCGATGCCGCTACGTCAGCAAAAAAAAAATCGTTCCCTGAAATATGGACATTCATTTTGGAAAGAGCCTGTATAGCGGGTTTTATTAAATCAAGACGGCCATACTCCGCTCTTTACTTATAATAATTGGTGATTGTAGAGGTAAACGGGGCTCCCTCCTGGGACCTTACGGAAGGACTAAACTCGAAAAGGGGGTGTCAAAAGACGCCTGAAGGATTTTTCTGTGCCTTAGGCTAGGTTTCCTTGCGATTAGATGCTAAATTTTCCGGATGTTTTCAGATTAGTCGGAAATTCGCGTTTATCTCCCGAACGGTTGACGCTACGCCAAAACTATCTATGTCCGAATATATTCTTCTCGGCGAGTACTTGGATATTTTCGGGAAATTTTTTTTTTCCGATTAAAACTAAAATCTTTTTGCGTCGCGGCGGCGGCGTCCGATTTAGCGTCGCCTTGCAGGTCGTCTCCAGCGAATTGCCCATGTGAACAATATCGATCGTCAAAATTTCAAAATTCCAACGCCCTTCTAAACGGCTTATTTTTTTGATTTTCCTCTGCCAAACTCGATTTTAGAAAATATATTATTTATATACGCGTATATAAGATACCCTTTCATACGAGCGACGGTGGCGTGACGCTTAGGTGTTCGGCTTCGAATCGGATGGTACTAGGTTCAAACCCCTTCTACGACGTATCTGTTTTTTTTTTTAATTTTGTTTATAGAGGAATATAGTTAAAATTTATTTTTCATTTACGACAAGGAACAAAAAATAAAAGAATTAGGAGTTACTGCGAAAATATTCTATTTTTAATTAAATGTATAATTAAATAATATTTCATTATTTTTTTTTACTTTAACCTACACATGCTCACAGAGGTAAGGGAGGCTTCTTTGATACCATCTTTTATTTCCACAAATATATATTTACGAAAACAATAATGTACAAACAAGGAATGAAATAATAAATTATTACGACGATTTCCAAAATTTCAATGTTCCAACGCCTTTCTAAACCGCTTATTATTTTTTGATAATTCTCATCGTTACTTATACTAAAATCGTATATAGTTCAGTGTATTATCGAGATTATACTATATATATATCTACATATTTTCGAAAGAGTCAAAAAGTCTTTTTTGCATACATTTTTTTTTATATCTCTCCAGCGCGTCTTTAAGGGGGTCAATTTTTTTCTCCGCTCTCCAATGTACAGGGGAAATTGAATGTCAATATTTTAGGGAACGATTTTTTAGTCTATTTTAAAAACAAAACTTCATATGAACGTGTGACCTAAACGTCTGTCAAAGTAGGTAGCTGAAATTCCGTACGAACGCCACTGGTGGAATTAAAAAAATGTGGAACACTCAATAATGCCTCTTGATACATACATAGTTTTACAGGAATTAATGTAAAACTATTTATTTTCGAAAACTTTATCACCCTGTATCTCAAAAGTTAAGACCTTTAGGTCATATGTTCATATGAAGTTTTCTTTTTTACCATGACGAGTAGTATGCGATGCCGCTACGTCAGCAAAAAAAATCGTTCCCTGAAATATGGACATTCATTTTGGAAAGAGCCTGTATAGCGGGTTTTATTAAATCAAGACGGCCATACTCCGCTCTTTACTTATAATAATTGGTGATTGTAGAGGTAAACGGGGCTCCCTCCTGGGACCTTACGGAAGGACTAAACTCGAAAAGGGGGTGTCAAAAGACGCCTGAAGGATTTTTCTGTGCCTTAGGCTAGGTTTCCTTGCGATTAGATGCTAAATTTTCCGGATGTTTTCAGATTAGTCGGAAATTCGCGTTTATCTCCCGAACGGTTGACGCTACGCCAAAACTATCTATGTCCGAATATATTCTTCTCGGCGAGTACTTGGATATTTTCGGGAAATTTTTTTTTCCGATTAAAACTAAAATCTTTTTGCGTCGCGGCGGCGGCGTCCGATTTAGCGTCGCCTTGCAGGTCGTCTCCAGCGAATTGCCCATGTGAACAATATCGATCGTCAAAATTTCAAAATTCCAACGCCCTTCTAAACGGCTTATTTTTTTGATTTTCCTCTGCCAAACTCGATTTTAGAAAATATATTATTTATATACGCGTATATAAGATACCCTTTCATACGAGCGACGGTGGCGTGACGCTTAGGTGTTCGGCTTCGAATCGGATGGTACTAGGTTCAAACCCCCTTCTACGACGTATCTGTTTTTTTTTTTAATTTTGTTTATAGAGGAATATAGTTAAAATTTATTTTTCATTTACGACAAGGAACAAAAAATAAAAGAATTAGGAGTTACTGCGAAAATATTCTATTTTTAATTAAATGTATAATTAAATAATATTTCATTATTTTTTTTTACTTTAACCTACACATGCTCACAGAGGTAAGGGAGGCTTCTTTGATACCATCTTTTTATTTCCACAAATATATATTTACGAAAACAATAATGTACAAACAAGGAATGAAATAATAAATTATTACGACGATTTCCAAAATTTCAATGTTCCAACGCCTTTCTAAACCGCTTATTATTTTTTGATAATTCTCATCGTTACTTATACTAAAATCGTATATAGTTCAGTGTATTATCGAGATTATACTATATATATATCTACATATTTTTCGAAAGAGTCAAAAAGTCTTTTTTGCATACATTTTTTTTTATATCTCTCCAGCGCGTCTTTAAGGGGGTCAATTTTTTTTCTCCGCTCTCCAATGTACAGGGGAAATTGAATGTCAATATTTTAGGGAACGATTTTTTAGTCTATTTTAAAAACAAAACTTCATATGAACGTGTGACCTAAACGTCTGTCAAAGTAGGTAGCTGAAATTCCGTACGAACGCCACTGGTGGAATTAAAAAAAAATGTGGAACACTCAATAATGCCTCTTGATACATACATAGTTTTACAGGAATTAATGTAAAACTATTTATTTTCGAAAACTTTATCACCCTGTATCTCAAAAGTTAAGACCTTTAGGTCATATGTTCATATGAAGTTTTCTTTTTACCATGACGAGTAGTATGCGATGCCGCTACGTCAGCAAAAAAAAAAAAAAAAAAAAAAAGTCCACTCAACGACTTTGACAGGTAAACATTGAAATACCTAACAAGTTTCCTCTCTTCTAAAAATTACGAGATTTATTTAATATTTGTACCTTAACACCTATACAGTTACCCGTAAGGACGTATTTGTTACTGTAATACGTAATCCGACAGCTTTTTAATATACCTAATCAAGGCCGTTAGAAATTTTTTCTTTTAAACTATTTACACTGCGAGAAAGCGCGCAATTTGAATATTATGGAATAACTTAAAACATGCTGCCTCTCTAAATATACAGATATATATGTCATGATAAACACATTTGTCAATATTCTATTAGATACACATTTCACCTATAAATAATATATTCCGTTATTATTAAATAAAAAACTTGAAAGAAATATTGAATTTTAAGCGTTCATAACTTCATTAGGTAAAATAAGTAAAGAAATACTACAAAATTTGAACTGTCAAGACGGACTTTTTGTTCTGCGTTTACATCGAGATCATGAGTTGTTGATTTTTCGGTAAAACATTTTGTGATTGTCATTAAGATAATATATACATATAGTATTGAGATTAATTAAATAATCGTAGATATAACTGCACTTTACCAAATAACTTCATTGTATCTTAATAGATGGCAGCATATCTGAGGTATACATGTTTAGTGCAATGTATCAAGCGCTCAATTTGAATATTATGGTATTTCTGAACACATGTTATCTTTTCAAAAATATAAGTATATACGTCATGTTAAAAACATTTGTCAATATACTAATAGATACACATTTTACCTATAAATAATATATTCCGTTATTATTAATAAAAATAGTTGAAAAAATACATCAAACGCGAAACGCGAAAAGTCAAATTGTAATCGTCAAAACCTCATTACGTAATATAATGGAAAAAATACTACGTGACGTCATTTACTTATTACCAAAAAAATATATTTCAAAATTAAATACATTAAAATACGTCTACGTACAAAATACCATCTTTAATAACTAGAGCAATAATCATTAGGCGGCCCTCATAATAAATCGTTGACGTTAGCGCGTCTGCGATCAAAATTTGAACTGTCAAGACGGATTTTTACACTTAGAAGGTTATAGGGTTTATTAGTTCTTTTCATATTACTACCGGGAAAATTTAATTTCTTCCCAACGATATTAAAAATATTGATAATAATGATGACTTAAATTCATAATTCAGCAAGTATACAGGGTAACTGCTAATGAAGCGACCATACTTTACAGTTATGTAAAATAACGAGCGTTTCTACATAGAATGCCATTGATTTATTAAAATAGTCCGTGAAAAAATCGATTAAAAATAAAATAAGTATGCACATTGCTTTCATACTGCTCAATTCGTATAACATTTTTTTTTTTTTCATTTTAGTAGTTCATTAGCTGGGACACCTCGACATATTCTGTCGGGTTAAGATTAGCGGAAATGCTGGTCGGTGGGCCGGAAGAGTTCAGTCTAAATTCGAATACTTGGGATGGGTCAGCTTAGACCAAACTCGAAGAGTTTGGGTGGGGTCAACTAGTACAACATAATAATAGAAGATACCGAATGAAGTTGTTTAACGCATTGGTTGTAGAAAAAAATTGTGGTTACCAGATATGTTTCCCTAAGCGATTATTTATACTTTATAAATAAATTAGAGATAACAGAACTTTAGTTGATCCGAATACAATTCTGAAAATATAAATTAAAAGCTGAATATGAAAGAGATTGGTTTAACATCAAAATTGTTAATACTGTATCTATCTGAATCTTCAATAGGTATGGGGCGTTTGAAGTCAAATTGAGTCTGCGGTTATAACTTATTGGTAGTCGGCAAATGCAGAAGTGCATATTTTCAAGTGTTACTTTCCTTACAATTACAATTGTTCTTTTAATACATTTACAAGAAAATGAACTTTATAGGGGATATTTCTAACAGCTAAATAAGTGAAATTATTTTATATAACAGAAGCATTTATTCGAAACGTCTACTGGCTTACTCCACAGAATTTTTGGAACGCTTTCGGCAAGCTTTCAGTAAGAAAGGACTTTACTTAGAACATTCTTACTACTACTTAGAACAACTTATTTAGTTGAAACAAAACACCATAATCGCATAAGATTATTAACTTATCTACATAATATGTCTAATAACCATTCTTGTAAAATGTTTCGCAGCATCTCTATATTTTAAATACTGATGCCGTGAGAACATAGTAGTAAAAAACCTCTGGCATAGAGCAAGATAAACGATCATCCTTGATTAAAATTGTTGTAATTCGCGCATGTACGCGACCTATAAGTCAAAAAAGACCACCCGATCGTATTACTTAAATCCAATTTCATTACGTTATAGCAGAGTTATATCGAAGAATAGATCATATCTTTATTAAAGACTCTTGTAATCATTCTTAAAGCAGAATCTATTATAAGGTTACAAGACTAATTAATCAAAAACCTGAACCGCCACCGGTTATATTATATTAACCCTTTAGAATTCCAATGCACGAATCGAATTATACGTTTAATGGCAGCAAGTTCCAAGTGTTTTGATGAAATTTCATGCTTGAAGACGCATGATGCACCACGGGAGAGTTCTAATTTTATGTATTCTCATTTTGTATGCCACTTACGGTCTGTTTTTTATTAAGGTGACGAATTATTTATTACTGCTGCTTTAATACTGCGAAAAGGAGGTTTGCGTCCGGTATTGGATAGTAAACACGAGTATAATTACTGTAGTTCGGTCTTTGATGTAATATTAACAAACTGGAACAGGCTTGTTTACATATACCATTTATTTTCGTATTCATATACGCCAAGACAATAAAAAGTATGCCGGGCAATAATATATGCACATGTAGAAGTTAGAGAAAGTTATATTCATATTACTACTGAGATTATAACAGATTCAAACCCATGTTCAACAAAATTGTTATTTCAGGATTACTATAATTTCATTATTGCATTTTGTTCTATTCCAAATAAAGAATAATGCTTTGCATGTTTCATTAACAGTTAAATAAACTGCATTTAACTGCATTAGTGCTTTTTAAGCTAACTCAAGTTTAGCCGGATGGGCTGAGTGTACCCTTAAAATTATATAATATAACAATAACATACTGCCTGACTATTGCTATATTGTAAATGTTACTAAAAACAACCCCTTCATTAAAAAAAAATATTTAACCATCCTAATTATAGAAAACAACTGGTACAAAATTACACAACATTCAAGGTTATCGTTAGTCAGTGTTCACTGAATTAACTTTTTTTCTACCTACTTTCAATACGATAAGAAATTTTATACGAAAAAGTTTGATTTGTGTTGTGTGATTTTTTATTTTGACCATAAAACGTCAGCTAGCAAGAATCATCATAAGTTTTCTTGACCATGTTATTAACTTAGCGTTACAAATTTTTCACTAAGAAACTTTTGAAAATACAAATCCCTATTTCAATTCAAATAAGGTTTACAAAAAAGCACGTTTGTAGTTAAGAAGGAAACCAATAAGAACAAATATATTCCAGTTCCATACGTGGAAGAATTATTAAAAGAAGAGATTTATTTGTGCTACATAAATTCTAAATAAATGTTGTCTTCAATAAGTAGTTTTTCGTATAGTGCAGGAATGTGAAGATGCTCAATGAACAGTAGATTAGCACGCTGTCTCGCATCAGTCATGTGCTCATTTCTAGATTTGAAGGAACTCCCAGCTGATAATATTAGTCATCTAAACAAAGGTGTTATGTTGTCAAAGAATGTTTCTATAACTTTTTTAGCTGCTGTTGCTATTTAGTCGCTAATACAAGAAGACAAAAAGAATAGTTTAATTGCTTTAAATACGTCTATATCTCACTTCATGCCCTTGAATCGGTTGTCAAGTTGCAACCACATGGGTCAATGAGTTCCTGATATTTGCGAAGTACATCAAACTGATCGTCTTGCTTAAAAATCTTGTATGTATTCTTCATTTGGAGTATCCTAGGCGAACTTTATGACTAGACATTCTGCGTACAAAAACTTTAAGGCAAAAGTTATGTCTTTTAAAGGGTCGTACCGAATTACCAACAGTAAAACAAATCGAAAGTATTTCAGTGCTTTCGTCAAGCCAACAGTTTGATTTGGTTTTTTGATTTCGAGCAAGTTTCCAATTCTTCCCACAGCACAATTCTATAAAACCCATAAACATTTTGAAGCGTCTGAAAGAGCTGTTTCATTTCCCAGTGGACCTCTATTGTATCTTGGTGGCCTAAATTGCAGTCAAATTTAAGCTTTTGCATGGAATGAAATAAGCGTGATGTGCGACTTATCGCGGTTATGTCCATAATTTATATAATGCAATTTTTCCCAAACGCCAATTAAATTAAACATATTTTTATTTAAAAATATGTCGTCCGGAGGTGAAGTCGAACCACCAGGTATGGCTACCGTGGCCTACCGCAACACCGTTACGCCACCGGGCGGCTTCGACACCACTAATAATACAATTCACAAATATATGCGAACGAGATGTTGTAATGATAATGTTAGGCAACATTTCAACATGTCGAAGCCGCCCGCAACTTATTCGTCTCTATGTCGGAAACCTAGTCAGGAAAATTAGATTTTTCTACTGAGGAAATGTTTTCTATAGGTATTATTACAACATTAATGAAGTGGTATCTATAAATTAAGTAGAAACTGTATATTCATAATTGTGTTAATGTTTATTGGTTCAAATATCAATAACAATTACTTGTTTGTTCAGATTTTCTTTACTTCTCATGCTTGGTTTTAAGACCGCTTCGATATGCATGCTTTTACTCGTATTTTGTAATTACTATATTTAAGTTGCTTTATAATTTAATTGAAAAGCAATTACAGTCAACTACATAAAAAAATATGTTTTGTGTTGTCAAATTGATAGTTTTAGTGGTTATAAAGAAATATGTACAGGCTTATAACTTGCAATTTTCTTGGGAATGTTATTTCCGTATCACATATCCGAACTTTTTATAGCTTCCGAAACATGAAAGGAACAAGCCTAACGTTTATATTTTTCCCTTCTTAGAATATCTGATCTTTGCAAAACATAAACTGTGCGTTATATATAAAAACATATTCTTAGAATTATTACCAAGCCATCCTTCACAGAATCTTTACCTCTAAATTTTAAAATCTATCTGTTATATGTAACTACAAAAGTCCAACTTCTAACCGTTGTCAAATAAGTTTTTCTTAACCTTTTTAATCATTATTTATAAATTGTAGTTATGTAATTTAAGCACAAAGAATAGCTTTAAAAAACATAAAAAACACACATAAGTGTATCAAAAGGAACATTAACCAGATAAATGACAGAACGGATACTGCCAACTTATCACTTATCACTTTATACCAGTCTCGTTTCTTTTTTCTTTAAATTTTTAAAAACAATATAGAAATGTTTTTGTCCGTTGAAAAGGGATGCTGTAATACAGTTTTCAAAAAAGTACCTTAAAATATTTTCAGATTTTTGACCATCTTAAAGTGTGTTTCGTTTTTAAAATTGTGTTCAATATTTGTTGAAATGTTTTTAAATTGTTCCTAAGACTACCTTTATATGTAAAATAGTATGAATATTGTCCTAAAAAGATCTATTTTACTAATTCTAGTAATGTCTAGTAACGTTTCAGCTAATAAATTATAATAAAATCACAGAAATCTGAAGCTATACAGTTGTTTGTTCCGAACTTAATTAAAAGTCATTCAATTGAGAAAAATTTGAAATTATTCTACTTTACTTGATTTATAGT
This sequence comes from Holotrichia oblita, assembly GCA_023690525.1. NCBI lineage: Eukaryota > Metazoa > Arthropoda > Insecta > Coleoptera > Scarabaeidae > Holotrichia > Holotrichia oblita. The sequence continues at coordinate 86,736,650 of CM043020.1, forward strand.
CAGTGTAGTAATCGAATTACTTTTGATTAATTGCAATAAGTCTTTAAAAAATCCTCGAGAAAATATACGATGCAATTCTAGTGCGTTGTTTGAATCGCACATTCATTTGGGTATCATCATGTTGCACAAACTACTAGAAGTGCTGAAAATGGTGGTTGTAGTCAGAATAGTAAGTGTTTAGTTTCTTTATCTTCAGAAGTGGTGAAAATAAATACCAAGCACGTGTTTTATTTGACAGCCCAACTTAATTGTATGTATTTCAAAATGTGTGTTCTAGAGAAATATAAGAGAAGAGGCAAGAAAGATCCACCGCCTTGTAAAGTGCGCACTGACGTACTTTTATTCGTATCAGTTGTTTTATCAGCCATATTTCATTTTCTTTTTCACTTACGCTGTATTAGGTTTCCAATCATCTAATTTATTCCCCGAAATTTGTTCTATAATTGCTTTCCAATTAGTAACCTTTAATGTGGAGTATATGCATTCCAAAGCCGATGAAACATTACATTATATACCACTTCATAATGAATGATGATAGTGTTATAGTAAAATCTAGTATAAATTTCTAGTGTGATATATTATTTTTTGCGTTTCACATGTGATGTTTGGTGTTTAAGATCTTGTTTGCAAATAAATTCACCACAAAAATGTGTTAATACTACCGAGTTAATACTTTCATAGCCTACACAAACAAACCTTAAGAATGTGGTATTTTTACTTCAGCAATAAAATGTAAATAATTTTGTTTAATTGTATAATATACAGAAATATTTTTACATACAGCTCCAATTATTTATTGAGAGAAGCATTTCGTATATTTTCAAGAAACTCGATCAAATGTGGAGTTCTTAACTTTCCACTTGATGAGAATAGTTGAAAATTTATATCATATATGTTGCATATCTAGCGCGTTCAACAGCTTAGTGTCTAAAATTGATTATTCTTATCTAAACATTTCTAATTCTAACATATTAGTGACGATTTGTTTACCCGATCTTCAGTCAGATCATCATTTTATAACACTTTGTTAGGTCTGCTTCCACACAATAGAATTTGGTAACTAAGCTTAGCATCCCGGATAAAAAAAAAACGTACGGATGCATATCTACCTGTGTGCATCCTCATATTTTATGAGATCTTGTCCTACGATTACGAAGTTTATACCTCTTTGGAGATGGTCATCATTTAGTAGAATGTGGTTATTATGTAACGCTGGCATTCAAAAAGAAGTTCCGAGGGAATACTACGGGTTATGTTTGTTGCTCGTTTTACTTGAATTTGTAAAATTATGTCTCTTCTACATACAGCGTAATCTTTGCCAGTAATTTAATTTGATATACATTCTGTTCTATAGTAACTAAAAAGAAAGAAATTTAATAATTATGGATAATAGCAGAGATTATGTTTTGAATTTCAATGCTATACGTAGGTATTGGATTAGGATGACATTTACCCAGTATTCAGTTCTACAGATCTTTGTGCTGCAAACAATTTATTTTCGTAATAATTTCGGTTCTCAAAACGGTACGAGGGTCAAGGTGTTGCGCGACCTTTAGTGGTAAGCTTGACGAATGCATAATTTTAGTATGTATAAATTTGCGTTTAGAATGATATTAATGGATAATCGTGAAAATAATTATGAATCAATTATTATATATCTAATACGTTACCGCGGTTTCAAAATTAGTAAAGGTTGATACAAATACAGTCTGCGTAACTTCCTTTCTTGGCTTTGTGTGAGTGTGGGCTGTCGCAGTCAGTACTAAAGGTCCTTTTTTCGAGCAGCGGCACTGCTGTTCTGAATTCAACCACCATTTGCTTGTCGCTAAATTATATGCAAGGTGTTATAAAAATATTACAAGATCATAAAAACTGTCCTTGTAGTCAACGCCAGTATTGGTATGTTTTTCGACAAATATTCTGCTGACTGAATTGGAAGAAGCATAACAAATTTATTTGCCAGAAATTTATACTTGGAACTGGCGATAAACGTTGTTGTATGCCAAAGTAAATACATTAAGTTATACTAACGATATGAGAAATTAAAACCAAATAGAAAAAGTGAAAGCTAACGAAAGAATACTAGTTCAAACAGGGACCATGGTTTTTTAGTGGATATTTATAGGTACGGATTTCGTGAAAGCTTTTGATAAAGTTGACCTTTCGTTAAAGCTGCATACAGGTCTGTTGGAACTATTCCTCATATCTCTGTAACAGAAGACAATCTGTCTGTCTGTTTCAATGGATTTAATTCTGAGTCTTTCATGGTTACGTCTGGTATTCCAGAAGGGAGTTGTTTGGGTCCTCTATTATTACTCATATTTATAAATAACCTGACTTAAGTATTCAACTACTCACAATGTTTATTTTTTGCAGTAAAATATTTAAAGAAGTCAATTCCGTTGTGGATCAACATCAATTGCAAAACAACTTAAATAATCTATACATGCAAAACCAATGAAATAAAGTTTTTGAACGTTAACAAATGCAATGTTATCAGCTTCACCAAGAAAAAGAATCCTGTAATGTATGATTATCACATGTTTTTACGAGTTACAAGTCAATTACTTTACTTTGGAAAGTTTTTATACGTTGGAAGTTGGAGTGCGCTTTTTCAGTTTGGTTCCCTAATACGAAGAAAGGTAGTGATTTAATTCAGAGGTTCTAGAAGATGTTCTTAAAAATCCTATATTTCAAAAAGTATGGGCAAAATCCTTAATTTGCTTCTTATAATCTTGTCAGAAAGAAATTTTGTGTATCTCCACTCAAATACCGGCTGAAGGTTGCCGCTCTATATATTTTATACAAAGTTTTGAATATCTAGTTTTTTAATTATATGTTGCTATCACTGTTTAGGCTATATATACATACTTGAATATTTTGTCACCAACCAATAGGATTTTGGAAGTTTACAATATTTACTAGAAGAGCATTAATCTGTTTGATGCTTCTAAATAGTATCTGCTAGTTCCTGCTTTCCTAAATAGTACCACGTCTATTTTTTACTACGACGATTAGACAATTTTGGGTTGTTTTCCTTCTTTTCACAGTCCTCTAGCTTTTATGAGCTTATAAATACATATGATAATGTGATTGCTAAGATAGGAAACTATTATTTAGTTATATTTAAGTTATATAAGTCAATTCTAGTAGACAGATATTTAAATTTGTACAATAGTTAAGTGGATTCATATTCTAATTGGGATTTCTTGTATGAACCCATAGTTGAATAAATAAATAAATCATTGCATCTTGTTATATTATACAAAAGTAGAATTTAATGTACATATATTGAACATACTTCAAAAAGTGGGTCTAAGTGAAGTTTTGCGGTTTTTCAAAAAAGAAACAAAAACACCGTTATTGAATTGTAACAAAATAATAATGCTTCATCAGGTTACCTTCAACGATCCACGACGTCACTTGTGGTCGTTCGTTTTAAGCTAAGTACCATTATATATTTTAAATTGGAAATGTTTTGTTACTTTTTTTACTCTACACCATATATTTTAGATTTTTCATTATCAAACAATCGATTATACCAGTGCAGTAGCTGCTATAAAAAACTTATTTTATAATGATATTTCATAAATTCTTTTACATCATATCTCTACGTATGTACAAGCGACATACGACTGTCCTTTTCAAGCATTTATGTGTTGGCGAAGAATTTGTAGTATTGCAACCAACATGGAATTAGTACGTAAAAATGTAATTTCCAGTTTTCAAAAAAGAGAACCGCCGTTATATCGAAACCACCGACAGGCAACAGGTGTTCGTTTATCGTAATAAATTGCCCGTTGATGATTTTCTTTATCCAAGTGTACATGTATTAAAAGTTTTATATGGTTCTTCGGGTGCACCTACGTAAAGATCAATAATATTGTTGTGTAAAAACACACGTTAAGGTAATTCAACTTAAGCGTAGTCGATGTTTGACAAAAACTTGTATTTTTATAATGATGTTGGCGTTATGCATATTGTTAAGTTGTAGAATAAAACACAACATATATCGAAGTTTCGTTTATTCTTATTCCAAAACTCAGCTTTAATTTAGAGTAATATTAGTAAATTAGTCTTTTATTATGAATGGAATACCCTGACGAAGCCGACAAACTTTAACAGTTAAAATTTAGCCAGTATTAACAAAACAAATAAACAATGAATCAGCGTTAAATTTTATTACAGGTTACTGATGCATTTTAATTTCTTGCGTTTTGTAACACTAGAGATTCTTCAAATTTTAAATGTCGCAATTACTTCCTCAAACGTTCTTGGTTCTACGTCTATCAAATTTAATTGTAGCTAATAAACATAAACATTTACGTACTTCATCTATTCGATAAAGATTTTGTTCCTGTAGTAATTAAACTTTATGGAAGTTCTCCTTACATGTAAGCTATGAACTATTACTGCAATCATTTGCACGCACATCTTGATAAAACTTAAGTAACAATTTACTTTTAGATCTTTACTCATTTCAGTTAAATATCATTACTATAAATATTAAATCCGAAATATGTAATAGTATTAGAAAATTTTAGGTTAGATGCATATTTATTAGATGATCATTTATCTGTATATCTAGAAATCTTTTGATCTTTAGGCTAGGACGTTGTTTTATATATGTTCACCTGACATTCAAAAAATAATTCCGGCTTCATCATTCTGAGTTTACAGAGTATCAGTGCTTACAGTAATGATCTTATATCATTCGAACATGCAACGTGACAGACCTTAACGGCACTTCGTTTACTGTTGAAGATAACATGTTTATAGCATTAGCATAAACATTAGCATTTATTTCTTAACTGGTGTTGAAAATATCCATACGCACATTGACGTTTTAGAATGTTTTATATATATACATAAATTGTGTATAGCCCGAAGATAATACGTTGTATGTACAGAATAGGGATAGGATTTAAAAAAATACAAATTTAGTTGGAGGCTTCTTAAAATTGAAGAAAGAATTGAATTATCTAATAATATATGTACAGATGGTTCCATTTAAAAAAATGTAACTTTGACGTGCCACGACTCTACCACCAACCCTCTATACTTAAAATTATTATTAATTAATAAGCATTTAAAAACCCTAAAACTTTTGTATTTAACTTTTGCCGGTACCTCGTATATTTTAACTAGTAATCGACCGTTTCCATATACATATTAGCGAAAGAATTTTGAGATTTGGGCTGAAGAAAATACAGTACTATAATAGTGTATGTAAAATTAATAACTCTTAAACGTCCACTTTGATTTCATATATTATTGCTACAAAAGTAGAAGTAGTAGGTAGTTTCGACGATTAATATCATTGCAATTCGATAGCCTTCGGGATTTAAGCGTTTTCTGAGTTTATGCCCAGCCTACAAACATATTAGATTTAAAAAAATTATAAATCTAAGGACAATAAAAATGAATATTGGTACCTATGTATGTACATATATGTATTTTAATAATAACAATTAAAAGTAAGGTTAGTTATTCAGTAAATAACTGGTGCTATATTTGATTCTGAGAGCCTAAAATAGGTCTAATCAACGTTTAGCTTACATGTGAAGTTCGTTTTCCCGAAGTTATGATTTTCTAATATTAGACAGGTAGCAAAAGTGGAGTCAGCCTTTTTTCAAATTAAAAATTCTGAATGATTATACGGTACATTTAGAGTGACTAGGGCCAGAGAGAAAAGAGAAGCAAGAGGTGGGAGAACGGTAGAGGCGATCGAAGCTTATCACAGCGAGGAAGGGGGAATAGCACGCTTGCCAATGCGTTAATTCCGTATATGTTTTACAACCGCCCCACTCTAGATCTATCTCTTTTCTTGCTGGCCTTAGTCGCTCTAAATGTTCTGTATATTGACTTGTTTATAAAAGTGGTATCAAAACTGGAAGTTAGTTAGTTTTTCAAATGTTTAAGATTTCATTTCTACTTAAATTTTATTGAAATCTAAAAATCTATTGTCGTAAATTGAATTGAATCATAGTAGGTATATAATATATATTTATGAGAACAATAAAGACTGGAAATTGAAATATTTAAAATTTTGTTTTCTGCTCAAGTCAAAAAATAGAGAATATAGTAAGGGGGTAAAATTTTCTAGTTTTCTATATATGTAAAGATAACTATTAATTTATTTAGTCATTTATTACATACATGCTTCTCTATTACTATATTTATTAATTATAAGTGCAAATACAGAAACATATAGCTGTTTTCAGAAAAAGTATCTATTAAAATAATCAAACTATTTCGAAAAGAATAACACTCAAATTTTAGTAAGAAAAAGTACTTTGGAATTAAATTAACTTAGGGATATCTATAAGATTCCTGATAACATGCTGTCTCCATTTTGGGCTATTGTTTTCCGCTTTAAATTGTTGACTAATACAATTGATATTAGATGTTTAATTGGAATTTGTATTTCAAAGCACGTACACAACCGAAAGTTCAGCAAGGGATTCATTATAGTTACCAGGCATTAATATTCATATATGTATGTAAGTTAATAACAGTTCTTGGCGATAGAGGCAGGACCTCTAGTCAATATCAATTACTAGCATATTATAAATGCTTTTCTTCAAGGTCACATTTCTTCACTTTCTGTTTTTTAATTGCGATGGGTATTTATAACCAGATGTTTCTTGAGTTTTTTCATGTACAGCTACAATAATTACACCTTTTATGTAATCAAAGAATTGCAATTTTTAATCCAATATTTGTAATGAATTTTAACGTGTGTTTAAAAGGCAATGTTGATTTTAATTAGCTACTTGGCGAACCGGTATCGTAAAGAAAAAAGTATAAAATTTGACAAAACACTTAGGTGTTAAGTAAATATGTTATAACAGCAACCCGGAAGCTATTTCATTGTTAGTTTGTCGACTTTGTACATTCTTTGTATTGTTTCGCAATAAAAATTTATTTTTATTGCGCTTTATTTTGCTGTGGGAGTTGCTGTTAGAAATAATTTTACAGACGGGACATAGTACTAGATTTCTTCTAACATCTGATCTTGATATTTAAAATATATCTATCGTAAAATAAATTTCTGACTGCTCTCTAGAACACGACCGTTTAAATTCTGATGTGCCGATTAATAACAAGTCCTAACAGCGGTTGATTTAAATGACAAAATGTTTTTTTAAATTTATTTAAAATGCAAATGTGAAATTTGCAGGTAAAATTATACAACCCCGTATCTATCATAAAACTACTGTAAATGATGATGACTTCCAATGATTGCTATTACCTGCTATTAAGACCAGTGTATATACTGTACCAATTAGACGCACCTTGCTTTGAAATAATCATTAACTGACGAGACTATTCCATTTTTGGTTTGTTTTTTGCTGTAGAAGCAATAATATTTTTAACAAACTTTATTTAACAGCGACAAACTAATTTTAATAATAATAATTAATAATTTTTGAGGAATTACCTGGTTCTGAGGTGCTCGGTCATTCGCATATGACGCTTTTATCTGAGGAAAGCAATCAGTCCCTTCCATTTAATCTATAGCTATAAATTGAGCCTTAACTAGTTTCACGTGATATTGCAGGGTTCAATGGGCTCTCTAATAATTTTTGACTCTCATATTTATTTTTTATCTCTGTTTGAAGAGATTATCTTAAAGCGATATCTACTGCACTTAATTCATGCATATTTAAATGTTAACTTAAATAATTGCAGAAGTTCTACTTTGCGGTATAGTCAATGCAAGTGTAGGAGAAAATATCTACACACATTTTTGCATTCCTGGTGTCTAAGCTACACAGTCTTTGTATTAATTACAAGTAGATTTTTGGGACAAAAATGAAAATCAGACATTTTCTTGGTAATTTTTCTTTGATATGGGATTTAGGTATTATTATTAGGACCAAGACAGGCAAAGGAGTTCCTAAGGGAACAGAGGCCTGAGTTTACTGAAGACCTACTGAGTAAAGACAGGAAGACTGTTAAAGTCAAAGTAAGTCTGTTGACCGGTCATTGCAGACTTAATAGGCATATGTTTAACATCGGTCTGGCAGATGATGCTCTCTGCAGATTCTGTCAAGAGGAAGAATAAATCCCAGTTCATGTGTTGTGCCACTGCGATGGCGAAGCGAGGACAAGGTTTCTAGCAATGGACGTAGAGAACCCCACAGTTAACGGCTACATAAAAGAGCCTCTCTCAAAAATGATAGGCCTAATTAAGAAGGCAGAAATTAGAGGGTCCTCTAGGATAAAAGGGGATCACAGTAGATTTGCAAAGATCGTGATGAAACAGGTTCGAATGGCCACCCCATTCCTAATCTAATCTCATCTAATGTAATCTAGGTATTGTTAAAATTATAAACTCAAATCACTCGGTAACAAATATGTCTAAGATGTAACTTACTTATCATATTCATTTTTAAATACGAAAATCTTTCAAAATCTTCACTGGCAGGATTCCCTATAATCTGAATAGTCTCAATGGTCAGAATATTTTTTGTCTATCGCTCTCATAAAGTCCTACAACTTGACCTCAACTTAATCTTCTTTATCTTTTATTTTGGACAAGTGTTTTATCCAAGTTTTGTCGACATGCCATATACAGAAAAATCTGAAATAACAACATTAGACTGAACAACACCACTTTTTCCATCGATAGAGTAAAAATCTGAGAGAGCTTCTTTGAATACTGATTAAAACGGTTCATGGAACGCTTCTCTGAAGTTATTCACTATTAATAATGTATGTTGGGAATAGTATTTATTTAAATCATGACTATATTTTTTAAGCATTTCAACCTGAATATCTTCTAGGTATTACAATTATATTATAAAGTTATTTGGAAGTAAGGCCGAGTGACTACCACAACATGGCTCCCCTGAGTCGTAAAATAAGATGCAGTCTTTTGTGCATTTGACATTTCTAGGTAAACATCAAATTTAAAAGTTTTTCAATTTCGACTAAATCCACTTCTGTTAACACAGTTTCACCCCTACAAGTAATTGAATGGAACATCTAATGCATTTTTTTTTGCTATTGTTTTTCCTTTTTATATTGAGAGGCATACATCATTTTCATGAGTCTAATTTCTACAAACCTAGATGGTGTGATATGTACCTATCATTAGGGATATTGAACATACTCTATTAATCTTATTTGATTTATGGCTAATATAATGAATGAGTTTAGTTTTAGGTACTTTTAGAATTTTTTTGTGTACAAATGGATTTCTTCTGGCCATTCCTTAAAATCCTTATATGTTTCGGTCATATGTCGCGTAGATCTATGAATATGTAGATTCGTAAAATTATTATGTTGGACGTATTTTTCAGAATATATATTGCACTTTTTGTACAAGAGTAATCTAAAATATTATCTAAATATGGGATGACATGATCTGAAAACGCAGATTAGTCGATATTCAATGACTGAATCATAATTTAAACGCTTCTGTAAGGTTAGTAACTAATTATACAACAAATCTAGATAAAACTGGATTAATACAATCAACATGAAGGTACCCACGCTAACTTGCTTATACTTATTGGTTCAATTATATCTGTTATGATTTTAAGCTTCCTTCTAAAAATGCTGAAAGTAATAAAATTAATATTACAACCTGTAACACAAAAGGAATGAATTTATTATTAATTAGATAAATTTATCTCATTATGTAGAAATCGAATTGTAGATTTAGATTCTTTTAGATCTTACAGCATCGAGGACAGTGCACCATTGCATTCGTACCTCCCTATCAACGATATCGTGTAGTGTAGTAGTAATACAACCGAATGTAGTCCGAAAGGACGCTGCAGATGGGACTCCGATAAAGGAGATCAGACTTTGCGCCCACGCGTCCCCCGGCTCTCTTTCAACTTGAGCTTGAATCACGAGCGCATTCAGAGTCATCGGCACCGTGACCTTGGCTTGACCTCGACTTGTCAATAGAAGGAACGCACTTCGTCTAATTCTAATATCCTCACTGGGCGTCGGATTATGTATTTAAATGCTAAATTGTGAATGAAGGCGAAAAGAAGTCTTGTGTAAGAGACGTCTGAGTAGCCACTTAACGTTTCGAATGCATTTTCTCGTATTTAATTTGTGTACACTACTCTGCTAATTTTATTGCTCCCTTATTTATAGTGGACGATTGTCTATTGGTATGTCTATACGCCTTATGTATATGTGTGAAGTGAATTTTAAACAGACACGTTATACGGCTATTATATAACCAGATCAAGCGTGTACGATGCGTAAGTACGTAACTGTTGAAGATACCTAATGGTGTCGGCGATAGAAAAAGTAAAGGTGACATGTAACAGGATTCGCGGTAGGAAGTTTTCTTAATTAATTGTTACTTGAGATATTAGATAAACTTTACTCATTAGGGATCTAATGGCTTGTAAATGATGATTGATCGTAAACCAAAATATCGAAATCACATTAACTTATTCATATTAAAAAGTGAGAGGACATTCAGATTTTTTATAGTGAATATTACACAGGGACAGCAATAGAAACATAAAATAATTAATTCTTTACACGTACTTTTATATCTAAATCGTCTTATTTGGAATTGCAGATTGATTGCTACCAATTTTGAGATATTTTTAGGAAGCTAATAGTGATAACTTCTAGATATTCAGCTCGTAAAAATGTATATAAGCACTATGCGGAATTAGTTTTAAATATACATCAATTTTTCTTGTCACTTCAGAAGCTTGTTATAGCATTTACAAATGCTAATCTAAGAAGCAAGGCTAGAGCTACCGAAATAGTTATATAATGTTTAGATTCTTATGGTTGCGTTAAAGGTAGTTCAGATATTTCCATTCATTTATTATTTGGATATTTATCTATAGGCTAGTTCATTTTTAATAGAATGCCAATTATTCCAAAACACACTCTAACAGCCGACAAATATTAAAGATTGTTTTTAGATTTTCTTTTTAAAATGAATCGAAAGAGGGTGCATGTATTTATCTCAAAAATAGATAATGCTACAAATGTGAAACTTGGAGGTTGGTATCTTCCCTTTTTGTTGTAATTACAGAAGGTTAAAGGGGAGCAGGACATACACACAATGTGTACAAATGTGATCTTGCATGATAGCATGCTGAAACTAAATTAAACGAGCGTGCGAAGCTGTTGGTCCAGATAAATTTTTATTGAAAGCGACATCAAACTACATCTCGCTGTGCTGCGATCTTACAGGCTCTCTTCAGCACTAATTCTGAAGTCCTGCAAATGTTGATAGTGGAAAATATATATCGAAAGTACATAGGTTAACCAAGAACGATACGATAAACACTTTCCTTTACATCACCAGCAGCTGACATCAAACAGAAGGTAAATACAATGTCTAATTATTCATCACTATTAATCAATTGCTGATTACGACACCGCTCATTCTCTATAAACATAGGATGTGACATACGATTGAATAATAACCCAGCTCTACCACCTACGACAAGTACAATTTGGGAATGTATCGGATCCCATATATAGAAAAAAATGTTTTCAACGGTATCAGGACATTAATTATGATTAACAAGAAAGTAATGCAAATAAAGGTAAAGAGATTATTCACCAATCCTACTTCATCTGTAGGCCACATTTTCTGTGGAGATGTAATGATTAGGAAGCTCAATCAATTTTTATGGACATGAGTAAAGGCCGCACAAGAGAATATAACAAATGACGATGCAGATCTGCGAATTATAATAATATTATAAAAATGTTGACAGCACCACACGATTGACGTAAAGAGAAATCTACTATTTCACTTATTTCACAACAATATCTTACAGACAAAACATTGTACCACAGCTAGTCAATGATTCTGAATCATTGCTTAAGTTAATATTTTTTTGGAGAAATGTAAATAGAAAAGAGACTTGTAACAATTAAATTCTTAAGCCAATTTTTAAAAAATTGCTAAGGTGATAGAAAGCCTAAACTTGTTTAATGTATTTATTATTTAGGTATCTATATATTATAAATTGTAGATATGCCGGACGTGAACAAAGTTACATCGAAATGATCTAAAGGACTAAAGAACGAAACAAATCAGGTATCACGATAATAGGCCGCAGTAAATTCTATATCTTTTCGGAAATTAAATACAGCTGGGAAACTTTTTGATATAGCATATTTCCAAGAAGTTCTTTTTAAAATCTATTATACTGAGCATCTAAAATCTTAACGTTGTTAAAATCAAATCATTGGTTAAGTTCATGACATTGTACGCTGAACATTACTTTTGGCATCAGAAAATTACTTCCGTTATTAAGAGAGAGGAGTTCGGATAGGAATTTAATATAAGAAGTTTCTTTAAAGGATTGAATCGTTTAGAGAAACTTCTTATATCATGTATAGAAGTCTGGTTGTGCAATATTTAAAATTGTGTTTAAATGCAAGGATTAAATTTATTTTGTGTCTGTAAGGGTAATTTGTGGTAGTAGTTTGCAGGGTTACAACAACAGTTCAATTTGACAATACAGTTCTTGTTTTATTATATTGGTATCTATAAAGAAACGTCTTTATTAGGTACAATCTCAACAGTAAATTTAAGGTTGTTATTGAAGCTTTTAAGGATATCAAGTATATTATCGACAAAATACAAACTCAAGTAGTGCCAACAGGAGGTCTGCAACATATCGAAAGTAAAAAGCCAATTAATAGTTTAGAGAGTGTTTGAGACAACAAAGGATGTTATTTTGGTTATTGAGGAACCAAAAAGTATTGCCAAAGCAAAGGTATGTTGAATTAAAAATAAATGAAATATTTAAAAGTAATTCCTTCTTATCTTTTACGCCGGCTTATTATCATGATACTTTGTTTGTTGAGGTCTCTCACAAACTTAGAAACAGATAAAGTCGAAGATGTTGCATTCCAAGAAATTTTCCATGGAATTATTTAACTATTATCGATAGATGCTGTTACATATATATAGTGCAGCTGGAATTAAATATGCGCAAACGGCATCATCTCAGCTAAAGTAACAGAAACTTATTATGTAATGCAGTACAAAAATTCTAGATTAGCGTTACCACTTTTCGGTATTCTGCAGAAAAATAGACGCCAATTACGTCAAATTTAGTAATGGTATATTGTACTAAAATTTTATAATGAATAAGCTATAACTTTAGTGCACAAATGTAATATTAGTGGATGTATATCTAAAGCATAGTTGTCTTGTATCGGATATGTGCATTATCTGTAAAAAATTGCGGAAGAGGTCATTCTTTGAGTACTAGTTCCAACATTCGTGCAATTTGATTTCGTTAAGTTTTTCCTCTCAAAGTTACAATTGACGACGTGTAATAAATACATCTATCCAACTTAACATTAGCATCTTCATGAAAATATACAAACGCGGTTTACAAAATATTAATTTTGGTATGTAAGTTGTTACAGCGTAATATTTAGAGTCCTTCTATCGTCGCTTCAAATCTAACAATATTTGTTTGTTTAAAAATGCATTTTAATGAAAGGACAAAATTCAGTGGGTGTATGGGTAAATATTACAGGTAGCAAATGGTTCAGATTATTAATCTTCTGTCACCTATCTGGTTTCTTATTCGATGTCTACGTAAGAT
>CM043020.1:86750729-86834670 GCA_023690525.1 Holotrichia oblita
TGGGGCCAAATATCGAAACGCACTCCTTCAAGATACCCAGAAACGCCTTGTAGGTGTGGTCTGGTTTCGAGTTGGGACCCGGAGTTTTTGCTGTTCAGAAGCTCCTCTTGTAAGCAGAAATGGCGTTCGTGAAAAAGTTGAAGGAAATAAGAGTTTTCCATTTGTTTTCTAACGTTTCTTTAGAAACCAGAAACATCTAAAAATATTGTCCATATTTTATCTTCTATCATATCTAAACCCTATTACATTTTTTTTGCAATTTTCTCAAGAACGTGTTTCGTTATTCATTGGTATGAAACACTTGTTTCAGAATTAATTCATATACTCACTTCACATGCGTGTATGTATTCTTAAAAGCGGTGTTCATCCATCAGTGGCTTTAAGTTTTTAATTCCTTGTGCTTCTGTTGTTAAATTATTTTTTCTGTAAGTACATACTTATGTATATCGAAGTATATGAACAAATTTCTACAGAACGCTCTTGGTCTGTAAACACTGCTTTCATATTCGCAGATAGATTTCGAGTAGATTAAGTACAATTTATTGAACTTGTTTAGGTAATTCATTTGGGTTGTTTCCTCTGCAAAAACATTTAATTCTTTCACTTAGATTTTTTCTGCGTTCTTTGGTTCAGCATGTGGTAGATCTGGTGTTGAGTTTCTTTGCAAATCGGTGATGTTAGTGTGCATGTATGTACCTAAAATCACCATTTTCGACGCCTCTTTTTATTTGTCCCACGATTTAACATTATTGGATACTTTACTGAATATTCGTCAAATTGTAACTACCAAGAAAGTATTTATTTTCATGTGAAATTTGAAATCGAGTTTTGGTTGCAATCGACAGAGTTTGTGAATTAACTCTCGTCTATGGCTGAACAAAATCAAATTGCTATAGGTCATTAGCAAAGCTTAAACATCATAAATGAATGAGACGATTTTGTGATTAAGAACTTGTTCATAACTCTTAACAGAATTGTTGCTGGAACATATTGAAATATGTGTATCCTAAATGCAATAACCGAAAAATGATCTTAACTTAAATAAATTTGCTATCAGTAACATGAACACCACACCCTAAACAAACAAAGTTGCAACAAACAAAAATTATATTCTGGGCGAAGACAAATAACAGCAGTGTAGCAAAATATATTATCGATAAGTTTACTTGAATTTAAAACAAAAATTATGTATATATGAATTGAATATTAAATATATTAAACAACGTAATTTTGTTCTTCATGTAAGAGAGTGGTTCTGCCAGTGTGGAACATAACTATATAGGACTTCTCTTCCGATTCGATTTAATTTTAACGTGGACATTTTACCTAATTTATCTATTAATAAATCCAATACCAAAGCACCATAGACGTTCTTACTTGAAGTTTATAACTACTGTGTGTAAGTATAGAATGATAAACGAAACCATAGTTAAAAAGATTCTATATAAAAACTGCTTGCGGCGAGAGTTGTTTCATTTTGTGCGATTTATAATTATATAATGTATGTACGTAAAAGCAAACAAACTGTTCTTTATTAATTCAATACAACATATAAGTGAAATAGTATCCTGTGCGTATCGGTATAATGTAATAAGTTTATATTACAATTACTTTTGCCACCGTTTCTGTGGATTCCACTTTTATCTCTCTTTTCTTTAGATGTACCCATAATCAGTGGTTCTGATTTTAGAAGAGGTTCAGAACTATAAAAACTGCAAAAATCCTTGCAGGTGCAAAATTCACACAGTTCGATAGTCGCAGAGGTGAGAGTGGCTGCCAATGCATAGGTAAGTAGTGCAATACTTATGGTCTGGTGTTCAAATCTTGTCGGTAACGCTTGTGGAAACGTCTCGGTAGATTGCACCCCAGTTAAGCTACCATTCGCTGTCGGGAGATAATTAAAAGCGTAATATTATGTACGGCGAGGTAAATGTTGTAACAAAGTCGTGGAAACACATTTACACACAAATTAGAAGTAAGACCTCAGTCTCGATAAGCAATATATAGTTGGGAAGCCGCACTGTACTCACCGTAAAAAAGATCTAAGTTATAAATTGCAAGTTTATTTAGAAAGATAGCAACCTATGGAGCATATTTTTGTATAAGTGAAGTCTGATTTAGTCTGGTCATGTTACATCTTTTCCTATAATAGGGTTCTATGTTAAGAAGATGCAAATAGATAGTTAAAAAAATCATTTGAATCACAGATCAAAGAGAGGTTGCATTGAGATATCATTGCCTTCCTTTTAAAATAAATTACATTGATTTAAACTTTTTTCGTTTTTGTAAATCAGTAACAAGAATTTGTTTTCTGTTAAAAAGAGAGAGATATACAAATTAAGATATGCTGTTTTTGTAGCATAATTTATTTTAATGTAAACGGCATACCTTCGATATCTTCGCTGTATTCATTTGTACCGTCACGGACTTTAATAATGTCCGGTGGCTAGTAGTGCAGGCTGTGCTCCTGTCACCAGGATATAGTGATGGTACTTCCTAGTTATAGTCAGACCAATTGTTTTACTGCACTCTTGCTTCATTTAATCAAAGCGTAAATTACGTGAACTGCTGTACTTCCAAACCGAAAGAGAGCTATGTATATTATTTTCTGGAGAAAATCATCCTTTCAGAGACGGTAAAGCTGCTAATAATTATTATTATGTTGCACTTTATTTCACTTTTTAACCAAACATAGTTAACACAGAACACATGTCAATGGTTTGGTTTGCGTGCACTCTATGGATACTCAGATAAATAACGCTAATTTTTTTTATTAATTTTTGTTAATGTAAAGAGCGTGTAAGTATGGAAATGTATTTTCATGTTTTGGAACTGTGCACTCCAAATTTTTGGTTACATATGTATTACGGCTTGATCGAGCAAAAGTATCAAGGTTCACTTTTGTTGAAGTCTAAGTAAGACTATAAGGCCAAATAATTGTCCTCGTTTTCTTCCATGAAATTGACGGATATCAAACAATCCGAGGATTGACCGAAATCATACAAAAATAATTGTCTAACCCATTTATTTGTCGTTTTCATAAACAATAAATGTATTCTACATGAGGTACAACTTTGGACGGACCATCTACCTACCTTAACGTCTATAGCATAAGAGAGATATTTTCTTTGTGTGTGGTAGATGCTTAGTTGCAGTGACTCCATAAGCTGTATATTACTTGTTTGGCTACCCTGCAACTCTGGCGGTGTAGTTTTGTGTGTGTAAATTGTGTTCAAATGGCTTTGGGACAGCATCATATTGCCCTTTATAATGCCGCGCTGTTAGTCACTTAGATCCCAACAGCGAATGGTAAGCCGCCTAACCATTGCGGCTATCGACCCGTTTTTAACAGAACTGATTCAGTTGTATAAACTTTTTATAAAATTTACTATGGCAACCTTACTGTAAACCACATCAAATTATATAATAATAATTAATTAGGTAGTCATTGCATGCTTTGCTATAGACAGTTTTGAAAGACTTCGACGTCTTACCGTCAAACAACTAAAATCTACGATAATGACCCATTATTATTTTCGTTCGTATTACTATACCCCACAATAGAATATATTCAACACATAATTGGCCGAAGATATGCATAAAACAAAACCAGTTAGTGGTTCTATACTTTCACTGTTATTTGTCACAATTAAAACGAGTCCTGGTTAGAGTAATTCACAGATAATAAGTATATAGAATATTTGACGAATTGAAATTGTCTAGTGTTCAAAATAAAAACAAAGGTGACTTTGAGTCAGTTAGTACCAACTTTCCAATATTCTATATTATTATATCCATATACCACAAGATGTATACCGTTAGGTAAGAATGAAACAAGCAAATAAAAATATATACAATTTATTTAATTTTCTATAAAAATATCCGCTAAATCATAATCATTGTCATCTTGATTTTGATCGGTTACATTAACTTTTGACGAAAAGAATTTACCCGAGTTTGCTTCATAATAATTTTCATCAACTTGAATGTCACCTTCTAACTCTGACGTCCATAATGGTAAAATTCGATATTTATTGGAATTTTTAATGCCAAAGAGTTTGGGTTTTATATTAAATTCAACATCTAGGAAATCTAACACGTCGGAAAATTTTTGTAGGTTGTTGAAAATTCGTCGTTTATGTCGGGGTAACACTTTTTCTAGCATAAACACCAGATGATGATGGAAACATTGGAATGTTAAATACGGTGGTTTTTCAGAAATGCTTTGTGTATGTATTACATCGGAATATTCGTAATCACTTAACGTACTGTTATAGCAAATATCAACCCAGTTTTGAATACAATCCATATCTGTTTTTTCACAACCAGAGAATAACATAGGATTCGTTAAAATGCTATTCGCAACCATAACACCTGAAAGAAACCATAGTTTAACTGTTAATTAATAGAAATAATTGAGTAGGCCATATTGGGGCATTCATTATTTTTATGTACCTTTACATTGTGTTGTTTCTTGTAGTTGATAGCATTCTTCTAAATATTTAACACCTCCATTGACAATTACGGGACATCTAACATTTTCAACAATCATTTTAAAGCACGTTGGATCTACTTCACCTGTCAATTGCGATGCAGTTCTACCATGAACTGATAAGTAACTAACACCACATTTGTCCAACATTCGACAAATTTCTATTGTAGACCTTAAAACAAAGAACATGTGCACTAGATTGAAATCAGTTGAAATTATTGCAGCAAACGTAAAAAAAATCGAGTCTATTTTATCTTCAATGCTTCAATCGTGATTCTAAAATTTACCATTTACAAAGAAAATGAAATTGCTTGAAATATGGAAACGTATTCTTGAAGAAAATCGTAATTTTATTGAATGTTTATCATTTATTTCTATTATAAATGCCTTTTAATCTATAGCTAAAAAAGAGGAACTTTTCGGCAACCTTATTACCGTTTTCTTCATTTTTTATCGTCAGATATTTCCTATCAGATAAAAGATATGAAAAAGTTATTTTTATGTTAAAACAGTGCACGCTTTACATTTTGTAAGTGGTTAAGTTATAGCGATAGGTGCGTGATTTTGGAATGAAAAATAATTTTAGTAAATCAATTTTTATACTTAAACTAGCTATGATATTTATTAATATACGGCCATTAAAAAGATTGGGCCTTTTAATGATAATAAATTTATGCATTGCATATGCATATAGGATAATTAAATCTTTCACCAAAATTATTTTCATTATTTTCATATTATTTATTATTTTATCCAAATTATTCCGCTGTGGATTTTAAATTCATTCACTCACATTTAGTAAAACAGCTACCGTAGAATGGGGTGAATAGGATCACTTTTGGACTTTGAAACTGTGTAACTTTTTAACTAATAGGCATACAATTTTGGTGTACACATCGAAGCAACAGTTTACAACTGATCTATTGATTTGCAATGTCGAATTTTTTTTAAGACCAGCGGCGTGCCATAAATATTTTTTTTTATTCACTGATCCTATTCACCCGCCATTGGGTTAATCAGCTATGCGTTTACAATATTTAATCATATTCACCTTTCCTTGGGATGCATAGAATCATAGAATTTCGTTAAATATAACTTAAAAACATGTAGATCTCAATTTATTCAAATTAATATGAACGTTTATTATAAATACAAGGAAATACTATATATTTAACCACAATCTTATTTATATTTTTGTTTATTGTATTCTTGTAAATTTATTTTAAATCTGAAGAGTCCGCGTCCATATCTTTCGGGAGATTCTAGATTTGCTGCAATTTGTGGAACGTAAAATCATACTCATCTCTTACATTGGGCAATGTATAAACATAACTAAAATAATCTCTGGTATCTCTTTCGCTTAAGAAATTGCCTTCGTATCGGTCTTTATTTACTTTTAAAACTTGTGCTATATAAAATCTACTGAAAGACCTAGGGTCATATTTATAGTTCGTGCTTGAGGTTGTGTCGATGCTTGAGCAGGCGATTTTGACGTCAATGTCATTACAAATGTGTCAAGATCGCGTGTTCAAGCATCGACACGACCTCAAGCACAAACTATAATAACTATAATATGACCCCTATATATACCTTCTCTTTTGTCATTAGTGGAATATGACCCCAACACCTGATTCCATTCGCCCTAAGTATTGATCCGATTCACCCCATTAACCAAAAAAATCATCAAATTGCAATTAAATTTCCAAATTATTTTTGCATGAAATTTGACTAAAACTGTTTTATGTGTCTTAACTAGTAACCTGTTGGAGTCACGAACGCGAAGTACTTTGATTATATCTCACTAAATTTCGGAATTTCAAACAAAGTTTTGACACCCGCGAAGACAGCTACTAACAAAGTTTTTAGGTTATATATTGATTGTCAACACTAATAAACTGCGAGTGACGATGTATTACCAACTTTTTTCTTACTATGATATTCGGAGTCCATCGAGGTCAAATACAAAGGGTTTTATTGGTTATTTTGGCTTTGGCGATTTCTTTAAACAAACTCCGACTTTTTTATCCTATTTACCCCAGCGATCCTATTCACCCCATTCTACGGTAATTTACTTGCGTAAACTGTATCATTCCATTCTTTTCAACGCACAAAAAATTTCGAAGCCGTACACCAAACAAAAGTCCTACAGTCAGTACAGCATAGACAGTCGTACGAGCTTATTACGATGTTTGTTACATCCTAATTTATTTTGAAGCAATATACGAAACCCGTTTGTGAAGTATTTGACGGAACACAGTTTCCTAAATAATTATTAAAAAATTGAAATCTGTACATTCATTAATTTAAAAAAATATAATTTGTAAGTTAGTTTGTAGTTGTCTTCTCTTTACAAAAATTGAGATAAAAAAATAGTTTTGTAGCCAAGGTTTATTAAACAATGCAGTTGTATAAGCATTTCGACAATACAACTCTATTAAAAAAAATTAGGTGTTCTATTTAAAATAAGGACGCATTTCCGGTGCAACTGTAGAAAACAAAAATTTAAAATCAATCTAAATCGGAAGTACATAGCACGAAATTACTTCCAAAACGCGAAATTGTAATTCTTATTACTTTCCTATATTTTTTAATCCAATATCGGTATAACATATCGGCAATGTATTAAAGTATTAAATTACGATAGGAAAGTGAGGATTAATGGTAGTTTGGGAACGGAAAAAAGGAATTACTAACACCATTTGATGGAATGTTACTAACACGCTATTTTATAAATATTTTAATTTGCTTTTTTTATTTTATATTGTTTACTTTGTTTCTTTACTTCTTCAATTAATTTCTGTTAGATGAGCTGTGAAAAATTTGTTGGTGTCTAAAATTTATGAAATATCTTATTCAATAGTAATAATAACAGTATTATACCTGTGACAGATGAGACAAATGGCACAAGTTTAAAATTTTACATATTGGGCTAAAACTGCACTGATTAATGTTTAGCATAAGTCCAAAGCTCAATTTGTATTGTTCAGTATATATTTTAAAGTGGCCCATAAAATAAAATTGATTGTTTCAGAATATAAATTGCATAATAAACTATTTAATTGTTTATATAAACTTGGGCAAACATTAAGATGACTATTGCTAATTAAACTTACTTCATATCCTTTAATAATCTCATTTTGACACTGACTGTAAATGGCTTAGGAATTTGATTTCTACATTGTTTTACTAAATCTGTTATTAGCTCTGGATTTTCTAACATTACACAACCAATTCCCATTTGTTTTGCCCATCTTTGTGGACAGCCACAATTTAAATCTACACCATCGCAATACCTAAAAATATCACTATAAATTGCCATGTAATTCAAATAATTAATACATTTACTTACGGAGCCACAATTTTGCTTGCTTCGACAAAATCATTGACATTATTTGCTGCAAATTGTGTTACTAATGGTGTATCAACTAAAAGTAGTTTACAAATAAAAATTGGAGGATTCGGGTCTAGTTACTGTTTTCCCTACATGAATTTGTGGTAAATTCATTTCGTCTAGCTTTCACACTCTTATGAAATGAGTCTGCAAGAATCATTGGTGTATAGCATAGATCACAATTATACATTCTCAATAGCGTGCGAAATTGTAATCTGAAAATAGGTACGTTTGTGGCAACATTACTTTTAGCATTTAAGTAACCTACTTGCTATAGCGCACCATGGGGGCAGCAACTTTCACTAATTTATTCTCATCGAACAATTTCAATATATCTGTATGCTGGGCTTGCTTCATACTTAGACGCTATCTATTAATTAATTAACAAGTACGTTAATGCCTTACTTATTATATGTAGTATTTATCAATATTATATTTAAAATTGACTTTAAAACTTAATTTTAAATAGGATTTCATAAAAATATAACCTTAAACTTTAAAACATTTTGACAAAGGATTTATAGGTTAGGAGACAAAAACAAATTGGAAGTATGGTAGTAGCGACATCTACAATTGAGGAAAACTATATAGATATATAATTGGTTGCCTATGTATCAGTTATCATGGTGTAATCTGGTTATAGAATATACAAGGTGAGATCGATAAGTACTTAGGTAATTATATAAAATGCGAGAGTATTTAAAAGAAAATGATCTATTTAAGTTAACTCTCATAAAAATCTACACATTTAGCAGAAGAAGAAATGCGAGATTTATTATTTAAACTTGTATTAACAAAATACAATTAATTCAAAGTTTTATAAATTCATAATTTGTAAATAATTAATCAAAATTGGATTGTTTAATTTTACTTTTTTAGTAACAACTTTAATTCTACAAAGAAAATATTAATTTTATGTCCGCACACTTTCATGCCTATACTTCTCCTAATAATTAACGTACTAAAGAAATCTTATATATGTTTAAGTTGTTCTTATATAGTTTAAGGAACATATTTCAGACAGATTTTCTTTTTATATTATGCTCTTAATAAACATTTCCGCATTTGAGAACCTATTTGGTCGAAAACTTTCTCATATACAAGTCATAAAGACCGATATGAAACACTTAGTTATAGGAAATGTCAAAATCGTACAATATATAAGCCCATCAATTCGTTGATCTTACATAATCATATCACGACCAAATTCAACGTTTTCTGGAATGGTAAGAGAATTCAGTTGTCCAGGACAGAGATCATATTTCAAATACTTTTCCTTTGAATTATATACTGCAAATAGATTTTTAAAAATATCGTCTGAAACTTTTACTGAAATCAGATTCAGGACCTAGAACAGCACAGTAAATTAAACAATCTAGAGATACAAGGTGTACCCCAAAAAGACAACAAAATATACTCAAAAAATATATTCGACATCCTACACAAGATTGGGGATGCGATTCAGTGTGACATCAGCCCATCCGATATTAACGCTGCTCATAGAGTAGCGCAATTGAACTCGAACTCTTCTCGCCCGCGCAACATCATTGTGTCCTTGGTATCTCGCCGCAAGAGGGACGAACTGTTGGCGGCTGCGAAGATGACTAGGTAAAAGAGTAACCTAAAGTCGCCCGGACTTACAGTACCACAAGTTGCCAATCAATTATTTATTAATGAACATCTTACTCTAACCAAGAAGTCTCTATTGTATAAAGCAAGACTGGCTACTCGCTCTAAGAACTATAAGTTTATTTGGATAAAAAATGGCAACATCTTTTACCGCAAGGATGATCGCTCGCGTGCCTTGAACATTCGAGAAGCTAGTGAATCTGGCTAAGATAGTTTAATCAACAGATGCAACAAGTAACACAATACAAAACTTAGCGATTACCAATGGATACGTCGGCTGAGCACATTTCGATCTTTTATCAAAATGCTAGGGGACTGCGTACGAAGACACATACTTTAACTTGTAATCTACCCAATAGTGACATTGTGTGCCTCACCGAGACATGGCTTAACAAAAACATACAAACTTCTGAAATTTCAAATAACAAATACTCCGTATTCAGGAGGGATCGTTGTACATCGGCTTCAAAAAAAGCAGACGGAGGAGGTGTCTTGATGGCGTTAGATAACACATTGCCGGCTAGTGTGAGATCTCCACATTATCCGTTTTGGTTTTCGCCCTCCACAATTAAAGTTATAAAAGAAAAAAGAAAATATCATTCGAGGTGGAAAAGATATAAAAACAAAATTGATTACTTAACTTTTAGTTTATTAAGAATTAGAAGTAAACATTTAATTCAGAATGACTTGAAAAATTATATTAACTCTGTGGAGGACGAAATCACTGAGGATCCTAAACGCCCCTGGAGTTATGCAAGGAACAAAAAAACCATACAGAGAATACCCAACAAAATAGCGTATGATGACCGCGTGGCCGGCGATGGGCACTCTGTGTGTGAATTATTTTCAGAATTCTTTTCGTCAAACTTTGATAACACTGTGCACCGCCTTCATGTTCGGGCAGCTGGTGAAGGTATTAATGACGGGTCGCTCTCGTCGGTCTTTTTCTCAAGGGACGACATACTTACAGTACTACTAAAACTAAACAAAAGTAAGGGACCGGGTCCTGACGCTATACCACCGTCATTTATACTTAACTGTGCATACAGTCTCATTGAGCCACTCTACATTATTTTTAATAAATCGTTGACTGAAGGTATTTTCCTTCGGAATGGAAAAAAAGCTCATATAATTCCTATATACAAGTCAGGTAACGCGGGCCTTGCCGAGAACTACAGGCCAATATCACAATTATCAGCATTCGGGAAGATAATGGAATCGTTGTTGTACAACGTAATGTTCAATTTTGTAAAACACAGAATACCACCACAACAACACGGTTTTTACGCGGGTAGGTCGGTAGTAACTAATCTGACTGTTTATACGGAATATATTCATCGGGCTATGGATAATCGGATCCAGGTGGACGCAGTGTATACCGACTTCAGTAAAGCATTTGATAAAGTTAGTCATACGATTCTACTTTCTAAGTTGTCTAGGGTCGGTATACACGGTGACCTCATGCGTCGGTTGACATCATACATATCTAATAGGTCACAGGCCGTGACGATAAATGGGTATACTTCTAGATTCATCGGCATAATGTCTGGTGTTCCCCAGGGATCGCACTTGGGACCACTTCTTTTTAACATATATACGAGCGACATAGCAGATTTCATTCAATTCTCAGAATTTCTTGTTTATGCAGATGATTTTAAATTCTATCATGAAATCAGATCGGAAAAAGACTGTCAGCAGTTTCAGCAAGATTTAAACCAATTTTACGACTATTGTACACTGAATGCTTTAAAACTGAATTTCACTAAGTGCCAATGTATAACATTTACAAGAAATATTTCTCCCATATCGTATGACTATAAGTTTGGCGATAATGTCATTTCGACTTCGCGGACTGTGACCGACCTGGGTATAATACTCGATAACAAATTGATGTACGATGAACATATTGAAAATATGGTTCGAAAGGCCAATAGGATGCTTGGATTTATTGTACGTATAACCAAGAGTTTTTCACGAATAGCACCCATATTGCGCTTGTATTTTGCTTATGTATATAGTATTTTAAACTTTTGCTCTATTGTATGGAACCCTCAGTATCAGAGCTACATTAACCGTATTGAAAATGTTCAAAAAAGATTAGTAAAGTACCTCTGCTTCAAACGGGGTACCGACTACACTACATTCGATAACTATAATATCGCATGTCGTGAGTTTAACCTTAATACTCTGCAGAACACTAGGAAAATCAGTGACACTACTATTTTGTAGAAAGTGATCAACAACTATATATCCTGTTCGGAACTTGTAGCAATGATTTTTTTCAATGTACCATCGCGCCCACTACGTAACCCGCCTCTTTTTAACATTGACTGTTGCAACACCAATGCTTACAATAATGCTCCGGTACACCGAATGTTACGAACGTATGATGCTTACTTTTCTGACATAGATCTGTTCAACATGTCGCTAAGGTTATTTAAAGCTAGAACTAAACATATGCTTGCACCGTAACTCTAGTCAAATTTTGCTTGCTGTGTATTTCGTGTTAAATACACGTATGTATAATTGAAATCTCGAACGTATTGTATACATATATAGATTAGTACAGAATGGGGGATAATGTTTTTGGGAATATCTTTCCTGTTTTTGTCCCAAATTTGTAAACAAATAAATAAATAAATAAATAGTTCACCAACATTTTTTATTATATCAGCAAAAACTTTTTTTCTCTTGGATTCCTTAAAAATAATAATTACTTAATAACTAACCAATACTAGTCTAGTGTTTTTCAACTATCCTATTTTGAAAAAATTCAGTTCCCTTACTGTTACACTTTTATTAAACTTTTTATTTATCTATAATCTGATATCAGTATCCCTCATATTGTTTAATTAAAATAAACAGCATATTAAACAGTTATTGTTGCTACTAAGTGGACAATTTATAGGCATTTGGATAGGTGCTTCGTTATGTATATATATTATATTACATCATAGACCGGCTTTTGATGAGTACCTAGTGACTCTATCTTAACTCCACAAGATATGGAATAGTGGCAAGGGATGAGTGAGAGTTATTTCTACGGTTTCAGCATAGGAAGACGTTTCAATAATTACAATAAAGTTGTCACATTATGTATTAAAGATTATATGTTATCCAATCGATTTGATGAGAAAAACGATTAATATTACTTCATTTTTTTAAAGACTGAACTCTAAGCAATTTAGCAGATAAATAAAACATTTACAACTTTAATTTGTAATAAAAAAGTTTATTTTGGTACATGTACAAGCTCGTATTGGTATATAATAATTTTAAAGTACAAATATATACAAAAATTTTACATCTATCTTAACGTATTATAAATTGCTTCGTCTGAATCAGACTGCGTAACACTATCTCCATTAGAACCTAATTTCACATAGCAATATTCACTATTTGCAGTTCTCTTGCATTGACACATTTTTTTATTATCACAAGTGTCGGCCGAGCTTTCACATATTTCCGCGTAAATATTTTCATCTGGTCGCTTCTTATTTTTATTATCTCTAATTTCGTCAGCTACTTGACTATACGGTATATCGTCTATATCTGGAATTTTCACCTTTTTCTGTACTTTGGTTTTAGAAACTTCGTGAACTTGAGCTACGACGACTGATTTTTTAATGTTCGGATTTTGGTGAGTACCTTTATATTCATTACCGGTTTCGAATACAGATAAATGTGTTTTAATGTCAGCACTTCTTACACTGCATCTGGTTCTTTCAGCTAGTAAATGTTGTTTAGTAATACTACGTTTTTGCACTTTGGTTTTCACGTGAAATTCAGAGCATAAACGGTCAGTTATATACGAATTATCTTCCTTAGGTAATGTTGGTATAAGATCCGGTTTGGACTTTTTCAATTTTTGTATGCCCATCGATCGATTCTCATCAAAATGAATCTCCGTACTATTATTCAACGACTGGCCTTCAATGGTTACTAAATGTTCATTACTTATACCATGATTATCATTCTCTAGTATACACATTTGAAAATCAAAACTTAAATTATCCGATATATTTGATTTGCGCCGTTCTGGTTTCTGCAGGTTATTTTCATGTTTTGTGTCGTCGAAAGTATATAATTGAGTATCCAAACTCTGGCACTTGAGTAAAGCTGGACAATTTCTAGCATCTACTGCGCGTTCCTCAAGATTAACTGGTTTGGTTGTAAACATAAAGCTAGCAGATTTCTTCACTGGATTGTAGCTCTTTTTCCCAAATCTATCCTCGATTAACCTCGACATATCTTTATACCTTTCAATACTTTTAATTTTTTCTGGACCTTCACAATTGTCGATACCTATGTGCTTTTCGCCTGTATAATCTGATTTCGTACCCAATTTTATAAAATGTCTGTACCATTTTTTCGATTTTGGAAATTTTTCAATGACTTCCTTGGTTATTATTTGCTTTTGATTATCCGATTCTTCAGTATATAAATTAGTTTGAGTTACAACTTCGGAATGATGCCTATAGTTTGATTGTTTATATTCACTAGTTTCCGTTTTAGCTGAATTATAACTGAGACTAATGGGAGATGTTTGCAGATTTGGAGCTATTCTAACTTCTCGGTACCATTCTTCGACGTTTTTATGACAAAATGCCAGAGCTTCTTGTAAACGTTGCGATTTAAATAGGCGATTTTCTGAGTCGAACCCTAACATGCTTCTCGAAATTTTTATACCAGAATTTAGGTTGATGCAACTTATTCGATGAGATGTATTCTCTGATAAAGCTGGTAACGTGCAGGTTACCATAAGTGGTTCTTGAATTCTCTTTTCCAAAATGAATGTATCTATAATTAATGGAAACCAAATTTAGTTATCTATGAATGGAGATTAGAAACTTATGTATAGGTATATTACCTGTAAGATCCTTCGGCAGTCCTGATGGTAATGGTCCTGCTAGCAATTTCACTCTAACAGGCAAAGCGACCCGTCTTAACAGATGACTTATCTTGTAGAGACAATCTTTGTCTAAAGCTAAGGGACCAGTTTTGTCTAATAGTCCCTGGAAACACAGCCGCGCCTTCATTGAACTATGAATTTCATAGAATTCACCTTTGGTTGTCAAGGGTACGTAGTACTCCTGCGAAAGAAGATGAAAACTTGTAATTAATTATTTCGTATATTAAATAGGTATTTGTTATTACCTGATTACTTTGACTAATTAATTGAGCATATCTATTAGCAAGGTCTTTATCTCTAGCTGTTCTGGATACATGAGATGACTTGGTCGAATGACGGCCATTTTCTAAATGATCTCGATGTTGAAACACTGCTCTCAGTTGGAATAATTGACCACCTCTGACTTGGGTTTTTAAATATTGCACTTTTCCCGACATTTCTGAAAAAAATTAAAAAGTGCGAAATAATTACTTATGGTATTTTGGTACCCAATTGAGAATTATGGTTGTATAGTAAATCTAAGGGCGTTTGCAGTATTTAAGAACATCGATATTGTAATAATAAAACAAAGTAGTAATTGCTTTGTTATAAAACACATAATTGAATTGTTTACGTGGCAATAATAGGGTAATTCATCTTAGTGTAAAACTTGATCAGCAAGATCAAGAAATTAAACAGATAAATCCACAAATCAATATTCTAGTTAACAAGTGTGATTACTTCTAAAATCTCCATAACCGTTATAATATCTAGCGAACTTTAAATAATGAAATCCAACGCCATTGGACTGCAACAATACATTCAGAAATTACAGGCAGTCTTAAACACCAAACGAATATCTGAGATTGACTTTACTAAAGAAGATCATTGCAAGCTGCAACGTTATCACTGCTATTATAGTATCCATCTGAAGAATACAGCTAATGAACATTTAAAGTTTCAGCTCAAAGACTATCAAGAGATTTGCTGCGAATATTTTATTTGGGAAAATCTATTTACTAACTTACATACATTACTAAAAGAGTTGATCAAACCCCCAACATATACCGGGAAGAAAAATTATAATTGTCGGAGTGGCCATCTGTAAACTCAGTTGTTAGTTCAACAGGGCTTTTGATGAAACAAATTTAATTTGAACTGTAATGCACAGACACAATATTTCCTATGAAACATGATAAAAGTTAATCCAAAGCATGTTAAGAGTAAGCGAGTCCTGATTACTGTGAAAATAGAATTGTCTGATAAATAGAATATTTAAACAAGTTTGTGATTTACGTTATCTACACTCGCTAATTAGTAAACAAAGCTTTTTCACCATCTTCGTTGTTGTGGTTATAAGCATTAGTGTCTCTTTATTCGCAATGTACACTGTAAACTACATTCTTGTAATATTAAAATCACGTCGGCTAACTGCTTGTTATGCAGAACGTAATTTACGGAGAAAATTGAAAGTAAGTTAAAAACTGTGACACCATGTAGATATATTTAACGGAAGATCTGTAAAAACTAAGAACGAGATTCGAAAGTGAAATAAAGTACGGAATTCTTGTTAGAACGACAGAGTTTCGAACTCCTGGTAATAGTATGTATTTTGCTTAACTACGTGATAGGAAACTATACTTAGGATAACAATTAGAACCTTATGTGCTAGTTCGTTGAAATATTGCGTTTTGTTTGATGGAGATATAATACGGGTTATGATTACATTAACGCTAGTAATACGATTTCGAAAAGAATTCAAGTTGCTGATTTAATTAGTTTATTTCCTAAAATCTACGTTAATTAGAAAATTGTATGAATGCTTTCAACACAAGACATAAAATTACGAACGGATTAATTTCGACTTCAATAGACGAATAAAAAGTAATTTATGTGCGTGTTTATCTTATTATATCTACTAACTAATTGATGGTTAAAACCAGCTACGTTTGTTTTCAAGAAGGTTGAGGTAAAATAGTGGTATTGTTTGAAATGGAGGCCAGAATTATTAATATCACGATTATTTTATTTGCAATGTTTTCTGCGTTAGCAATAACGTGTTATGCGTAAACACAACGGGATAGCATATTGATGTAGTTTTTCATTTATGTTGGAACATGTCAGTCAGCAAATCTATAGCGATTCCTACTAATTTGTGGCTGACGAGGTTTATTAATTACTAAAGCGACTGGGTTTTGATGTGACTGCAATTATTAGCATTTCAATAAGTTGTTTTTATTTATTTCAAGGAGACCAAGATGTCTAATATCTGCAGAAGAAATAATAAATGGAAGATCGAAATACAGTGCAGCAAACATTTTACATGTACAGAGTATATATAAAGATATTTGGTGAAAAAATTAATGAAGTTCTTCATCCTAAATCTTTATAACTATCAACAATATTTATGTATACTTCATAGAGAACTTCAAGAATAAAGTTAACAAAACGTCACTACTAAAATTAATATTATTATTGATTCATATATTAGATTAAACAGAAAATATTGTCAGCATATTATCATGGCATTAGATATTATCTAGTTCGTCTGGATATAAAATTAAATTGTTATTAAATAAATAATAAATTAATAAAATCTAAGAATATATTTTTTAAAAGGGTTTCAGGTAAATAATTGTTTAATGACATGATAAACCCCTTAGGCGATTCATGTTTGTCAAGTTTCATAACGAAATCTAGAGAGATGCTTCAATATTTACAAAAACACGTTCAATTGATAA
The DNA here is from genome assembly GCA_023690525.1 of Holotrichia oblita. Taxonomy (NCBI): domain Eukaryota; kingdom Metazoa; phylum Arthropoda; class Insecta; order Coleoptera; family Scarabaeidae; genus Holotrichia; species Holotrichia oblita. The sequence continues at coordinate 86,767,874 of CM043020.1, forward strand.
TGTCGAATCAAATCTGCCACTGTTTCGGAGAAGATAGCTCAAATTTTTTGACTGGTTTATTACTATGTAGAAACCATCGCTTTATCACAATCATCCAGGAACTAAAGAAAAATTCGAAGAGTTGACGCTTTTTGTTTCTCAACGACTAAAAAAATACTTCGTCGAAAACTAGCTGACATTTTTAGTATACCTAATTGTGGAATAGAGTAATCCATTATGGGAATTCCTACTTGTAACTTGTTGTTTGTAGTATCTTTGATAATTATTTATATGTCAGACGTGGTGGAACAATTCTGTTGAATCAGTACAAGAAGCTACATGCAAGCTACATAGTAAAATCTTACAAGAAGTCAAGTTTACGAAGTGTTTATAAAAACATATCAGATGTTTGGACCGGTAGAAACCTATTTAAAATAGCAGAAATGTGTATACATTTACAAAAATAATAAGAATAAAAATAAATAGTAATATAAATAGAATAGAACGTAGATGTTCGAGAAAACCAACAACTACTTATGGAATACCTTAATAAACACATAGATATATAAACATCTAAAAGTCAGAAATCGGAAACAGATTTCCAAAGGACATACTCAAATAGAAATTAGGTATATATAGACGTTCAATCAGATGATATAGATGGACAACAAGAATGTATCTATATGTTGATCTAAATCAAGTACTCAAGAGCTTCATGGAACACAAAACATGCAGTACCTACATGTGATATGGGACACTGTATTAGTGACAAAAAGACCGAAAACTGTTTAAACTGTGTGAAAGTTTAGAAATCGAATTTTCTTTTACTAAGATAACTAAACTGTACATGATTAGTGAAGAGAATGCATACATAGATGTAGTGCTATAAAGAGTGTAAACATCGATCTTGTTTTGCAGATAACGGAAAGATCTATAAAAGTCAATAAACCGGCATACGAGATTTTCTTGCCTCGAACTTTGTGCCAAACTTTATGGGATCTTTTGTACACGACAGCTGACGTGAGCTGTCTGAAAAACCAACTTAAGCTTCTAACCAAATGAATGAAAGAGTAGTTATGTTTTTATCGATTATTAAACTAAGAGAGTTTGATAAAGTTTTAATTTTATTACATCTTATACATGCAACGAAGTCAGTGGAAAGGATGAGTTGGCTTCTTTACCATTAGTTCTTCAAATTTTGACACAACTTTTTCTCGATGATTAGTCATGATCTGCATTGATAGTTGCCGATGTCGAATCTCCTACTTTACATAAATACGATGTTCCAAAAGCAATAAATACTTGTAGGGTCTCGTTATCTACTCCTGCTTCATCAAGCGCCAAAACTGAAGTAGTGACGAAGAAACGTACATCAAGTAGAATGTGTAGTTTGGAGAAATAGTAATAAATTGCTCTTGTGCTTCAGTGGAAAGCGTTAAGTACTGCAAGAAACTTTGTAAAATAAAATAAGGGCATTTGTTTAGTTGTACTGTTATTTTTTCAAACTTGTGGGAACTCTCGCAGGTTGAGCATCTTTTGACAAATCAAGTATGGATTTGTATGAAATAAAAAAATATACTTTCAATATACATAGAGCTAAAACAAATACGGATACATCTCAGATAAAACGTTTCTTTTATATTATAGAAGCAACTCAAGAAAATGCGAGAATAATAGAAATTTACTTATGTGGAAATGCTGTTACATGCAATAGGGGAAAGGCAGGTGGTGGAAATAGAGAAATATCGCGGACAGTGACAGAATAGTAAAGAAAGACTTTACGTCAAAACCCAATACTTCTTGTCTGCTGGAAAAGTGCATAGACTATCGAAATAAGCGCCGCCCATTGGTTATTTAATATGGAGTGTGCTAATAGTTGCCAATAGTAATTATTTTGTCTGGATAGCCATCTTGTTTCTTTGTGAAATATGTAATAGTTTTGCCTATTAATCTCTTTAGAGATTTACATGATCCACATTTCCTTAGAAGAGATTCATGAGAAAATTTTAGCTAAAATTATTATTAATAGAAGTAAAGAATATTTCATGTTTAAATAATACATGTCTATTGTTCCTATTTTTTTACGTGTGGTGGATTCTTAGTTGTGACTTTTTAAGCTGTATCGCTGTTTCTCGCGGTGTAACTTTTGTGTGTGTATGATTGTGTTCAAACGGCCTTGAGACGGCATTATACTAGCATTTTGTTCCCAACACCGAATGTAGGTCGATCGGAATTCAATTATTCAAGAAAAATGTCACCGTTTTCCGGAAAATTGAAACCCAGCTCCTATCGTTCTGCCAGAACGATAGTCAGCCGCGTAACAACTGCTGCTATTGATTATTATTATTATTATCAAAAAGTATTTTGTTTTCGGATTTTCGATGTATAGAATAAGAAAATTTTCTGATGCAAGTCTTCTGACAACATAACCTTATGTACAACAAACGACATTCCTTTTCATTTGAAAAAAAAAGAAAAATTGCAAACTCCAGTGTAAAAAAATTGTATAAAGCAAAGTGGGCATTAGGGCAAAACAAGGTATTGGTACAAATAAATAATTATAAATAAAAATGAAATTATTTCTAAAGGTTAAAATTATATTTAATTCTTCAAATGCATACGTAAAAAAGATAAAATTTAGTAGGGATGCTAACGACAGATTGTTTGCATCGATACAATCTCTACTCCAGCTTTGTGTCAATGAAAATGAGTCTTAAATAATATAGTAATAGGCAGATCAATCTCAGAACTTACTCAGAATCTATTAAAAGTTTCTAAATGAAATTGTGAAAAAATGGATTCTCTTCGTCATGCTACCGTTATAAATATCGTTACAATATTTTTACCTTTCTTGGAGTAAAATTTGCCGGATAATATATGAACAATAAATTTAATTTCAAAATAAGAGTAATTTGTAATGCAAGAAAATTAATGTACAATCTATGGAACGGATTAAATTATGCGCAAATACATTGCCTTATATGTTTATTGTTATTACTGTAGGAATAGTTAATACTACCAATTAATATGAACTTACGTTGAATAATATGTAAATAAAAGTGAAATATATGCATATAAGAAACTTACCAGTGGGGTCAGGGTTATGGCCAGCGTACGCAGTGAATGGCTGGAGGCTAATAAAGGAACATACTTGTTCCCTCACTAGTTGCAATATCGAAGAGTGAGCCACCGCACATTTTTCTCCTCTTTCATTTATTAACGAAAACCAACCTGAAATATTTTGCGATAATTAAAAAAATAATATTAAATGGAAAAATAATATGCAATAGTAATAGTAGAACAGCTTTCACTGAATGCTAATTCAAAGACATGTTTGGAATAAAAATTGACGATGTTAGATGACAGGATGATATATTTTCCGTAGTTTATACTAATTCGTTACGGTTTATTAATCTTTAAATATCTAATGTAGGATTGGTTTCATGATCCTATTTCACACCGAAAAATGGCTATTATAAATTATATAACATGGTAAATTATGGTTTTATACAAATAAGGACCAGTTTTTTTTTAGATTAGCGTGCGTAATAATGTAGATTATTATTTATTTATACTTAACACGGAAACTAGACATTTAAATGTTACAGATGTTACGTTACGTAAGTATAATGAGCGGGAGCTTTTGGTAGCATTATTGTATGTAGAGTTTACAAATTTGGCATTGGAATTTGCTCATGATAATATTAGTGCTGCTTTACTGTATAATTTATATTATTATAGAATGTGTACTGAAGTTTGAAAAATAACATATTATGGCTAATAACTACGACGCTCATTAGTACAAGAGAAAATAATTTTAATTCGGTTGCATGGATATTCAATTGGCTTTCATAAGCCGGTTTAAAAATGTGCAACTGGTTAATGACATACTGATTTAATATTATATAAGCTGCAGGTGTAGAGATAATTGAATAGTCCGAAAACAGAAAAATACTTCTGCTAACCATTTTTTTATCGAGTATATTGAAAGTGTTTTTTTTAATTTAATAGGTTTCTAATATGTATTTAATTTTGAGTCCCTCGTATATAGAATTTCTATACATGCACGAGTAAATAACAGAAGATAATTTTAGTTGGTTGAAATCCCAAGACTGATCTATTACATTACATATTATTATTCACAATAAATATCAGGATCACCAAGAAGCATGGTTTTTTGTTATTCTTGCTTTGCAGAACCATTAGAACCATTCAGTAGCTCTAGAAAATTGCACACGCATTCCAGTATATTTCGATCCGAGCTTTAAGATGACCATTTTGGAACTTTCAGTACCCAATGTTCTTCTATTCTCAATAAATAATTCTGAACATTTCTCCATGTATGTTTATTACCTTGTTGTAGATTAATACCTTGACCAATCCACTGTATTCCACATGGAGTTAGTCCAGTATTTAGTAGCGGTGAGTTTTTGTCGATTTTTATAAAACGTCTAACTGCTGTACCTAGAAGATATACAAGCCCATATTTCAGTACTTCCACCGGCATGCTTCACCGTCTTCCTTAAGTATGCATCGATGCTCTCTTTCTTCTATCGTAGGTACTGCTTTCTATTAATTTCATATAACTAGAATTTGTACTTATCTTTTCACAAAACTTGTTCTCATTAAACTAAATTCAAAATTGGATGGAAGCAAGCAAAATTGAAGCAGCTTTTTTAGTTTATCTTAGTCCAAATTGCATGATTATCTGCTTTAGATTTTTGGTATTTAAGGCTAACATTGGATCCTATTGATGGTTAAATTCACTACTGTGACACCAAGAGAATGTATGATTTACTACTAATATTTCATTAAGTTACTATTACATATTGGTTCACTATGACACTCTAGACTAGAAGCATTGATGTCATGAGAAACCAATTTAGCAACAACTGATATTTTGGTTTTATCGCAACATCAATTAAGGATAAGAGTTTGTGTGTGGCTAATCAAGCAGTTACTGGAAGCACTGAATGCTGGCTGAATTTCTATAAAGTCCTCTGTGATTTGAGCACCAATTACCAATTACCCATCAAAATGAACAATTCGAGTACTAGGTCAATAAAAAAAAAAAAAACTGAAGCAACTGAAACAGCTGTTCTTCAGGATAAGGCAGATATTAAAGATACTTTCATTGAGTCAAAGCCGTTACTTGGACTAGCTAAAATGGTGGTCTTACTGACCGGTTTAAATTGTTCCAATAGATATTCGTCTACCTGCCCAAAACGCGTTTTATTGAGTCTACACATACGTATGTACAGATTCTATAAGTTAGGAGATGGAATAGTAGACCATTGTATCTGTTGGTACTTGGAGCTAGATACCTTGTGGTCAAAAGGGTCTTCAACTGGTGGAAATGGTAAAGTTATAATTCGGTATAATACTAGATAGCGAAGAGGATAATTATAAATACTTAAGCAGTTTCTCTAAGATTAAATAATAGGTATGGGAGTAGCATTAAACTTAACCTAAAAGTTTTGTATCTATGCAGAGAAAAATTAAAATTATACTATGCTTGAAAGTATAATGACTAAACATATAACACTTTATCGTCCGTATATTAAATCAAGAGCGGCAACTTTGAAAAGACCTGAAGTATACATCTGATTAATATGCCCGTTAAGGAAATTATTATTTTTATAAAATTTTCTTTATAGTCGTAATTATACACACACAAGTATAGTGTAGTATGTGTATATCTTATACTTTATTTCTACACTTTAGCAATTTTAAGAGCCGGTACAATGAGGAGATGTGGGTAGGGTTGTTTTATTAAAAGGATTCTTGAATCTCTAAGAAATTACGATACGTTCAAGTGTTTAACGCTCATACGAGATTATAATTAAGATAACCGATGATCGTTTCAAAAGAATAAGTGTGCGCTTATGGTATATCTTTGTTAGCGGTGTCACTTTTTTCCTGGTTTTAATTAGAATTTTTAATTGTTTTCGCGGTCTCTGTCTCTCAGCATGTGATAAACGATGTGGGAAAACAAACACGGTTCTTTTATAAAGATAGTCTGCAAATAACTAATTAATTGTCCACACGTATGCCGTACAAATTATAGGATATTTACTTATTGGAGTTGATATTTTTATAGTCTTGTCGACTTTGATGCTACCGCTTGGTATGTTAATAATAATCAGGAGATATTGGTATTCAGAACTTTAGCTTCAATTGATCTAAACTATTTTAATTAAACTTTGGACAAATAAATGCAGCAATTTATTTCAAAATTACTAAAGTTGCTTGTGCAGAAAACTTGAAACTTACCCGAATATCCTTCAGGAAAATACAAGACGTTCGTATCAGGTTTCTCTCTGCCTTTCTTTCCAATGTAGCCTTTAGCTTGTATTTTAGTAAAACTGTCGAAACACCTATACAAAAGCAGAGGTTCTCCGTTTCCTACTCGAACTACTCTCGGCAGTGAAAATCTTTCTAAAAAATCTCGTGCTTCGAATTCTTGGTGTTGTTTCGAAGATTTCTCTCCTGTACTTTGGGGACTTACTTCCGGTGTACGTTTATGATTATCACTTCTGCTACCGGTCGAATCCGGCGTATTAGTTTCTATTGACTCGACGCAGATTTCATGGAAATTAGTGTGCGAGTCTTGCGAATTGTACCTTCGTAGAATCGGGTGTTTCCGATGTTTTCTATCACGTTTCTGTTCTTGGAATATGAAATGAGAAGCGTCGAAACTCGTTAGCGCATCCGAATGTCGAAAAAGCGGATTGTAGGATGTCTTTGGGGGTATGGGACTTTGTATCCTTAATGATGGCATCGAGGAATTTCGACCGCAGCTGTTCGCGCTGTGGTTGGAGCTACTCCTCGACGAAACTGTGGACGTTTGGAACATCTTAACAGATTCCCTTCAACTAAATCCGTATTGGTGCTACATCTTTCATCGAATCTGTAACAAATAAATCTTTTATTAGGTCACTATATCGCTAAAGAACTTGCTGTGTATAATCGTGTTGCTGTGTCTCTCGAGTAATATGTTGTACAGTTTGCTAAATTCTAAAATTGTTGAATCTCAAAACAATCAAAATGAACTCGAATGAACATATTTTGTGGAAGTGATTACCCTGATCAACAGAGTTTTTTTTCTTTCACTCTGATACGTGTACGTTATGGACTTTTTCATTGTAATTCTGAAAATATTTTCAAAAATTGCCTATCACGTCAGGTTTCTGAGAAATGTTTTTTTATACATATATGTATTAAATGTACTGTATGTCTAAAGATACTTTCTTATGAGTAAGTTAAAAGAAACTATCAAGTTATTATCATGCTAACGGGCATGTCTGAACAGGATTTAACATATTTGGGCTTCATTTGTACGTCATAGTCGTTAAACGACTCCCTTTTTTTTCTCTCGAATCAATCAAATCAAGGAATTAATAGATCTGTGCATATGTGAGTATATGTAAAACCCTAGAGATACGTTATTCGACTCAAATTGATTCAATGTATGGTAGTAACATTAGTTAAACGTTTTTTGAATTCACAATGTCCCGTAGGTGTGTAAACAATCCTAATAATTTTTGTTATGTATGTGGAGAATTCACCGTTCAACAGCATAGACGAAATATTATCCCGTTAATAGAAAAATCGTGTAACCTTTATTTTAAATTAAAAATTACAAATCAAGAGAAGTTGTGGGCCCCTCACAATGTCTGTGCATGATGTGCTGTTACTTTGAGGAGCTGGATAAAAGGTAAGAGCATAGCTATACCATTTGGTAGGCCTATGATTTGGCGAGAGCAAAAGGATCATTCGACAGACTGCTACTTCTGCTGTACAAAGACCTTCGGGTTTTCCAGTAAAGATAAGGATAAAATTACCTATCCTAATTTACTTTCTCCCACTCGTCCAGTTCCTCATTCGGAAGCTTTGCCAGTACCAAGTCCTATGAATCTTTCAAACCCAGAACATGTTGAAACCGAGATAGAAGAATACATTTCACAGTTGTCGGACACAGATGAAGAATATTTGCCATCTCAAGAGGACTTGCCTCATTTAATAAATCTATTGGAATTAAATGACCTAGTTCGAGATCTCAATTTATCAAAAGCTTAGGCAGAAATATTAGGATATTACTCGCATTAAATATTATTTAATGCAAGAATTAGGTTACAAACACCAACCGGAAGAATGGCGTCTTTTTATAGATGCTTCTAAATTGAGTTTGAAAGCTGTCTTTCTACATATAGGAAACATCTACCCCTCCATTCCTATTGCTCATGCCGTGCACATGAAGGAAACATATGATAATATGACACGTCTCCTTGATAAAATCAATTACAAAATCTATAAATGGTACATCAGTGCTGATCTTACAGTGTTGATGTTTCCTTCGTGAATGGGATAGTCGAACGAGAAATTTGCACTATACTGTTAAGCAGTGGCCAACCAGAATACAATATACTCCTGGAGAAAAGAACATAGTCCATAATTTGTTCGTGGAGCCTCATAAAATACTTTTACCGCCATTACACATAAAATTAGGTCTAATGAAGAATTTCGTCAAAGCATTGAACAAAGAGGGACCAGAATTTCGATACCTTAAACAAAAATTTCCTAATATATCTGAAGCAAACTTAAAGAGGGGATTTTTATAGGACCCCAGATTAATCTGTTATAACAGGATCGAGAATTTGATTTGCTTGGGATGCATTTAAAAGTGTGACAAAGAATTTCTTAGGAAATAAAAAATCTGAAGAGGAAATTTTTAGTGAACTTCTTAGAAGTTACCATGCATTAGGCTGTAATATGAGTCTTAAAATACATTTCTTACATTCGCACCTGAACTTCTTTCTCCCGAATGTTGGCGATGTTAGTGACAAGCATGGGGAAAGATTTCATCAGGATATTTCCACTATTGAAAAACGCTATCAGGGCAAGTGGAATAGCGAGATGCCTGCTGACTACTGTTGGACTTTAATTTCGGAATGTTCTTGATCCCAATATAAAAGAAAAGTGAAAGAAAGTCTTTCTAAATACGTCCCAGAATAGCATATACTTAGTTAGTGTTAGTATTGTATGATCAATATAAATTTCATTTGTTTATAATAGCAGACGAGATAGAAGATATTTGTTTTTATAATAATTATTAGGAATATAAAACAAAATAAGTTTGTACCTATATAATTCATAAAGAAAAATAAAATAAACTAAAAATTTGTTGTTCTGTGTTATTAGTGATAATTTTTTATGGTGTAATCTCGTTTCCTTTTTGGTAATTTTGGTTCTTATGGTTTAGTAATAATTTGTTTTTATGTATTTCGTTAGTCTTACATGAGTTAGCACATGTCGATACCAAGGTCAAATTTCCTTCAAGTATATATGTATATTATTATGCTATACCATCCACGAGTTTCTGAAGACAATAAATTGATTGAAAGATAATTCTAAGATTAATGTATTTGTCGAATACAAACTACAAGCGTAGTATGTACAGAATTTCCTAATATATTCCTCGTAACATTTTTATTAGTGGGTTTGTATGACACCTGGTCTAAAAATTTGATAGACTTGATTCGTATTCCTTGTATTGAGCTTTGTGTAAGTCAATATGTTTACGTGCACGTTCTTCCACTGCATACTAATTAACAGCGTTAGATAGCTGTGCATTTCGGTTCTATATTGGGATATAACTTACGGTGCTTCTTTTTCAGGGTATTTTATTTAATTACTTTTTCTATAAGGAAGAAGTAAGAAGTATTGCGTACTAATTAAGTAAGCGGTACTTTTCCGGTATATTTATTATTGTTTTATATGATTTAAACTGTTCACAAAAATGTTAGTAGTCTCTAAAGCATGTGAAACTGAAAATTATCTTCATCTATTCATAAATTGTAAGTTTCATTATATTTAATATATAATTTTACACATATAAAAGTATAAATATATTTGTGAACGTCTTGATGTCACTGCCGTAAGACTATGCGTCAATAATGCATATAGTCTTACGGCAGCAATTTAAGCACACTGCTGTTTTTTTATAAATATGCGTTTATTAATTTTTCAAATTATTTATATCGTTGTGCTCTTTTAAATATCTATTAATTGGCTATTATAAAGGTTGAAAAGAATACCTTATTGAGAAGCAAGATGGCAAAAGAGTGATTTCTGTCTTTTACTTTATATTGACACTACTCTACACAGAATGCTGCACTAGATTACCTAAATTAACTTCCTAATTTCTTCTTTATTTATTGCGAACAAAACAAGAAAGAGTGGGAAGATTTAATGCTTTGCGAGTTGAGTGTAAATATTTTCGAAAACTTGTTAAATGCAGAGTCGGCATTGAAATAGGTGTGTTCGGGTATATAAATAAAGGATTACCCTGTATGTATGTATGTACGTATGTATCTACAAGCTATCCATACTTGTACGCCAAGTTGGTATTGTAGTATCATAAAATCAGCAACGAGATGGCTCATCTGAAATTTAAATTACTTCTTGTTGGATACGTACGCCCAAAAACAAAGAATTTATTGAAAGTCATTAAATCGAAGGCAAGTTAATGCACCAGCGACAAGAAAACAACGACAATCCTACACGCACATGATATGCATATTTAGTACATAATGTAGAATGACAAACAAATGAGATTTAAAGGCAGTCCGAATGAAGCCGATCATTGGTTTATAGTTGTAGATATATTATTCTCATGTGTAAATCAGTGATGGTGATTTAAGATTACAATCATTACGAAACGGAATAATTTATCTACTCCATAACGTTTTACATCATTTTATGTTTGTAATGATTGACATAATACAACATAATAATAGAAGATACCGAATGAAGTTGTTTAACGCATTGGTTGTAGAAAAAAAATTGTGGTTACCAGATATGTTTCCCTAAGCGATTATTTATACTTTATAAATAAATTAGAGATAACAGAACTTTAATTGATCCGAATACAATTCTGAAAATATAAATTAAAAGCTGAATATGAAAGAGATTGGTTTAACATCAAAATTGTTAATATTGTATCTATCTGAATCTTCAATAGGTATGAGGCGTTTGAAGTCAAATTGAGTCTGCGGTTATAACTTATTGGTAGTCGGCAAATGCAGAAGTGCATATTTTCAAGTGTTACTTTCCTTACAATTACAATTGTTCTTTTAATACATTTACAAGAAAATGAACTTTATAGGGGATATTTCTAACAGCTAAATAAGTGAAATTATTTTATATAACAGAAGCATTTATTCGAAACGTCTACTGGCTTACTCCACAGAATTTTTGGAACACTTTCGGCAAGCTTTCAGTAAGAAAGGACTTTACTTAGAACATTCTTACTACTACTTAGAACAACTTATTTAGTTGAAACAAAACACCATAATCGCATAAGATTATTAACTTATCTACATAATATGTCTAATAACCATTCTTGCAAAATGTTTCGCAGCATCTCTATATTTTAAATACTGATGCCGTGAGAACATAGTAGTAAAAAACCTCTGGCATAGAGCAAGATAAACGATCATCCTTGATTAAAATTGTTGTAATTCGCGCATGTACGCGACCTATAAGTCAAAAAAGACCACCCGATCGTATTACTTAAATCCAATTTCATTACGTTATAGCAGAGTTATATCGAAGAATAGATCATATCTTTATTAAAGACTCTTGTAATCATTCTTAAAGCAGAATCTATTATAAGGTTACAAGACTAATTAATCAAAAACCTGAACCGCCACCGGTTATATTATATTAACCCTTTAGAATTCCAATGCACGAATCGAATTATACGTTTAATGGCTGCAAGTTCCAAGTGTTTTGATGAAATTTCATGCTTGAAGACGCATGATGCACCACGGGAGAGTTCTAATTTTATGTATTCTCATTTTGTATGCCACTTACGGTCTGTTTTTTATTAAGGCGACGAATTATTTATTACTGCTGCTTTAATACTGCGAAAAGGAGGTTTGCGTCCGGTATTGGATAGTAAACACGAGTATAATTACTGTAGTTCGGTCTTTGATGTAATATTAACAAACTGGAACAGGCTTGTTTACATATACCATTTATTTTCGTATTCATATACGCCGAGACAATAAAAAGTATGCCGGGCAATAATATATGCACATGTAGAAGTTAGAAGAGAAAGTTATATTCATATTACTACTGAGATTATAACAGATTCAAACCCATGTTCAACAAAATTGTTATTTCAGGATTACTATAATTTCATTATTGCATTTTGTTCTATTCCAAATAAAGAATAATGCTTTGCATGTTTCATTAACAGTTAAATAAACTGCATTTAACTGCATTAGTGCTTTTTAAGCTAACTCAAGTTTAAACGGATTTAACCCACTGAACACCAAACAAGTTTTAATAAACATAACGCGTTTCAACAGCAATGCTGTCATTATCAATGGCGATAAAAAAACTAAATTAAAAAAAAATACAAAACCATAACCTAATTGTAGAAAACAACTGGTCAAAATACACATCATTAATTTCGATTAACGAAAACAATGACGAATACGGTTTAGGTCCATTTTCAATACAGAAATTTCATTACACCTGACTTATTTTTATATATTTTAAAGTTTCGAAAACATTTAGAAACATCATCAATTGTTTTTTGTCTAATTAATTTAACATTCGTATGATCAAATGTTTTCTGTTTAAAAATGTGTTGGGCAACGCTCGATTTCTCAATTCAAATAAGGTTTAAGAAAAAGCACGTTTGTAGTTAAGAAGGAAACCAATAAGAACAAATATATTCCAGTTCCATACGTGGAAGAATTATTAAAAGAAGAGTTTATTTGTCCTAGCCGGATTCTAAATAAATGTTGTCTTAAAATTATATAATTTAACAATAACATAATGCCTAACTATTGCTATATTGTAAATGTTAGTAAAAACAACCCCTTCATCGCATCAATTATTTAACCATCCTAATTTGAAAACAACTGGTACAAAATATTACAACATTCAAGGTTATCGTTGTCAATGTTCACTGAATTAACTTTTTTTTAGCTATTTTCAATACGATAAGAAATTTTATACAAAAAGAAAGTTTGGTTTGTGTTAAATGGTTTTTCATTTCGACCATAAATCGGTTGTCAGTTGCAAGAATCATCATAAGTTTTATTTGACCATGTTATCAAACTGATCGTCTTGCTTAAAAATCTTTATGTATTCTTAAGAGTATTTAAATACAAATTTATGACTAGACATTCTGCGTACAAAAAGGTTTAAAAAAGCACGTTTGTAGTTAAGAAGGAAACAATAAGAACAAATCGAAATATTCCAGTTCCATACAGTTTGAAGAATTTTTAAAAGAAGAGATTTATTTTCCTACATAAATTCTAAAAATAAAATTTTGTCTTCAATAAGTAGTTTTTCGTGGAGTGCTTGAATCTGAAGATGCTAAATTGAACAGTAGATTTAGCTTTTGCATGGAATGAAATAAGCGTGATGTGCGATTTCTAGGTTTGAAGGAAATTTGATAATATTAGTCATCCAAACAAAGGTGTTAAATTGTCATTTTTATTTCAAAATATGTCGTCCGGAGGTGAAGTCGAACCACCAGGTATGGCTACCGTGGCCTACCGCAACACCGTTACGCCACCGGGCGGCTTCGACACCACTAATAATCTTCACAAATATATGCGAACGAGATGTTGTAATGATAATGTTAGGCAACATTTCAACATGTCGAAGCCACCCGCAACTTATTCGTCTCTATGTCGGTAACCTAGTTAGGAAAATCAGATTTTTCTACTGAGGAAATGTTTTTTATAGGTATTATTACAACATTAATGAAGTGGTATCTATAAATTAAGTAGAAACTGCATATTCATAATTGTGTTAATATTTATTGGTTCAAATATCAATAACAATTATTTATTTGTTCAGATTTTCTTTACTTCTCATGCTTGGTTTTAAGACCACTTCGATATGCATGCTTTTACTCGTATTTTGTAATTACTATATTTAAGTTGCTTTATAATTTAATTGAAAAGCAATTACAGTCAACTACATAAAAAAATATGTTTTGTGTTGTCAAATTGATAGTTTTAGTGGTTATAAAGAAATATGTACAGGCTTATAACTTGCAATTTTCTTGGGAATGTTATTTCCGTATCACATATCCGAACTTTTTATAGCTTCCGAAACATGAAAGGAACAAGCCTAACGTTTATATTTTTCCCTTCTTAGAATATCTGATCTTTGCAAAACATAAACTGTGCGTTATATATAAAAACATATTCTTACAATTATTACCAAGCCATCCTTCACAGAATCTTTACCTCTAAATTTTAAAATCTATCTGTTATATGTATCTACAAAAGTCCAACTTCTAACCGTTGTCAAATAAGTTTTTCTTAACCTTTTTAATCATTATTTATAAATTGTAGTTATGTAATTTAAGCACAAAGAATAGCTTTAAAAAACATAAAAAACACACATAAGTGTATCAAAAGGAACATAAACCAGATAAATGACAGAACGGATACTGCCAACTTATCACTTATCACTTTATACCAGTCTCGTTTCTTTTTTCTTTAAATTTTTAAAAACAATATAGAAATGTTTTTGTCCGTTGAAAAGGGATGCTGTAATACAGTTTTCAAAAAAGTACCTTAAAATATTTTCAGATTTTTGACCATCTTAAAGTGTGTTTCGTTTTTAAAATTGTGTTCAATATTTGTTGAAATGTTTTTAAATTGTTCCTAAGACTACCTTTATATGTAAAATAGTATGAATATTGTCCTAAAAAGATCTATTTTACTAATTCTAGTAATGTCTAGTAACGTTTCAGCTAATAAATTATAATAAAATCACAGAAATCTGAAGCTATACAGTTGTTTGTTCCGAACTTAATTAAAAGTCATTCAATTGAGAAAAATTTGAAATTATTCTACTCTACTTGTTTTATAGTCAGTGACATTTACGAAAAGTAAAAAGCAGATACACTGCTACGTAGTAATCGAATTACTTTTGATTAATTGCAATAAGTCTTTAAAAAATCCTCGAGAAAATATACGATGCAATTCTAGTGCGTTGTTTGAATCGCACATTCATTTGGGTATCATGTTGCACAAACTACTAGAAGTGCTGAAAATGGTGGTTGTAGTCAGAATAGTAAGTGTTTAGTTTCTTTATCTTCAGAAGTGGTGAAAATAAATACCAAGCACGTGTTTTATTTGACAGCCCAACTTAATTGTATGTATTTCAAAATGTGTGTTCTAGAGAAATATAAGAGAAGAGGCAAGAAAGATCCACCGCCTTGTAAAGTGCGCACTGACGTACTTTTATTCGTATCAGTTGTTTTATCAGCCATATTTCATTTTCTTTTTCACTTACGCTGTATTAGGTTTCCAATCATCTAATTTATTCCCCGAAATTTGTTCTATAATTGCTTTCCAATTAGTAACCTTTAATGTGGAGTATATGCATTCCAAAGCCGATGAAACATTACATTATATACCACTTCATAATGAATGATGATAGTGTTATAGTAAAATCTAGTATAAATTTCTAGTGTGATATATTATTTTTTGCGTTTCACATGTGATGTTTGGTGTTTAAGATCTTGTTTGCAAATAAATTCACCACAAAAATGTGTTAATACTACCGAGTTAATACTTTCATAGCCTACACAAACAAACCTTAAGAATGTGGTATTTTTACTTCAGCAATAAAATGTAAATAATTTTGTTTAATTGTATAATATACAGAAATATTTTTACATACAGCTCCAATTATTTATTGAGAGAAGCATTTCGTATATTTTCAAGAAACTCGATCAAATGTGGAGTTCTTAACTTTCCACTTGATGAGAATAGTTGAAAATTTATATCATATATGTTGCATATCTAGCGCGTTCAACAGCTTAGTGTCTAAAATTGATTATTCTTATCTAAACATTTCTAATTCTAACATATTAGTGACGATTTGTTTACCCGATCTTCAGTCAGATCATCATTTTATAACACTTTGTTAGGTCTGCTTCCACACAATAGAATTTGGTAACTAAGCTTAGCATCCCGGATAAAAGAAAAACGTACGGATGCATATCTACCTGTGTGCATCCTCATATTTTATGAGATCTTGTCCTACGATTACGAAGTTTATACCTCTTTGGAGATGGTCATCATTTAGTAGAATGTGGTTATTATGTAACGCTGGCATTCAAAAAGAAGTTCCGAGGGAATACTACGGGTTATGTTTGTTGCTCGTTTTACTTGAATTTGTAAAATTATGTCTCTTCTACATACAGCGTAATCTTTGCCAGTAATTTAATTTGATATACATTCTGTTCTATAGTAACTAAAAAGAAAGAAATTTAATAATTATGGATAATAGCAGAGATTATGTTTTGAATTTCAATGCTATACGTAGGTATTGGATTAGGATGACATTTACCCAGTATTCAGTTCTACAGATCTTTGTGCTGCAAACAATTTATTTTCGTAATAATCTCGGTTCTCAAACCGGTACAAGGGTCAAGGTGTTGCGCGACCTTTAGTGGTAAGCTTGACGAATGCATAATTTTAGTATGTATAAATTTGCGTTTAGAATGATATTAATGGATAATCGTGAAAATAATTATGAATCAATTATTATATATCTAATACGTTACCGCGGTTTCAAAATTAGTAAAGGTTGATACAAATACAGTCTGCGTAACTTCCTTTCTTGGCTTTGTGTGAGTGTGGGCTGTCGCAGTCAGTACTAAAGGTCCTTTTTTCGAGCAGCGGCACTGCTGTTCTGAATTCAACCACCATTTGCTTGTCGCTAAATTATATGCAAGGTGTTATAAAAATATTACAAGATCATAAAAACTGTCCTTGTAGTCAACGCCAGTATTGGTATGTTTTTCGACAAATATTCTGCTGACTGAATTGGAAGAAGCATAACAAATTTATTTGCCAGAAATTTATACTTGGAACTGGCGATAAACGTTGTTGTATGCCAAAGTAAATACATTAAGTTATACTAACGATATGAGAAATTAAAACCAAATAGAAAAAGTGAAAGCTAACGAAAGAATACTAGTTCAAACAGGGACCATGGTTTTTTAGTGGATATTTATAGGTACGGATTTCGTGAAAACTTTTGATAAAGTTGACCTTTCGTTAAAGCTGCATACAGGTCTGTTGGAACTATTCCTCATATCTCTGTAACAGAAGACAATCTATCTGTCTGTTTCAATTGATTTAATTCTGAGTCTTTCATGGTTACGTCTGGTATTCCAGAAGGGAGTTGTTTGGGTCCTCTATTATTACTCATATTTATAAATAACCTGACTTAAGTATTCAACTACTCACAATGTTTATTTTTTTGCAGTAAAATATTTAAAGAAGTCAATTCCGTTGTGGATCAACATCAATTGCAAAACAACTTAAATAATCTATACATGCAAAACCAATGAAATAAAGTTTTTGAACGTTAACAAATGCAATGTTATCAGCTTCACTAAGAAAAAGAATCCTGTAATGTTTGATTATCACATGTTTTTACGAGTTACAAGTCAATTACTTTGCTTTGGAAAGTCCTTATACGTTGGAAGTTGGAGTGCGCTTTTTCAGTTTGGTTCCCTAATACGAAGAAAGGTAGTGATTTAATTGAGAGGTTCTAGAAGACGTTCTTAAAAATCTTATATTTCAAAAAGTATGGGCAAAACCCTTAATTTGCTTCTTATAATCTTGTCAGAAAGAAATTTTGTGTATCTCCACTCAAATACCGGCTGAAGGTTGCCGCTCTATATATTTTATACAAAGTTTTGAATATCTATTTTCTTAATTATATGTTGCTATCACTGTTTAGGCTATATATACATATTTGAATATTTTGTCACCAACCAATAGGATTTTGGAAGTTTACAATATTTACTAGAAGAGCATTAATCTGTTTGATGCTTCTAAATAGTATCTGCTAGTTGCTGCTTTCCTAAATAGTACCACGTCTATTTTTTACTACGACGATTAGACAATTTTGGGTTGTTTTCCTTCTTTTCACAGTCCTCTAGCTTTTATGAGCTTATAAATACATATGATAATGTGTTTGCTAAGATAGGAAACTATTATTTCGTTATATTTAAGTTATATAAGTCAATTCTGGTAGACAGATATTTAAATTTGTACAATAGTTAAGTGGATTCATATTCTAATTGGGATTTCTTGTATGAACCCATAGTTGAATAAATAAATAAATCATTGCATCTTGTTATATTATACAAAAGTAGAATTTAATGTACATATATTGAACATACTTCAAAAAGTGGGTCTAAGTGAAGTTTTACGGTTTTTCAAAAAAGAAACAAAAACACCGTTATTGAATTGTAACAAAATAATAATGCTTCATCAGGTTACCTTCAACGATCCACGACGTCACTTGTGGTCGTTCGTTTTAAGCTAAGTACCATTATATATTTTAAATTGGAAATGTTTTGTTACTTTTTTACTCTACACCATATATTTTAGATTTTTCATTATCAAACAATCGATTATACCAGTGCAGTAGCTGCTATAAAAAACTTATTTTATAATATTTCATAAATTCTTTTACATCATATCTCTACGTATGTACAAGCGACATACGACTGTCCTTTTCAAGCATTTATGTGTTGGCGAAGAATTTGTAGTATTGCAACCAACATGGAATTAGTTCGTAAAAATGTAATTTCCAGTTTTCAAAAAAGAGAACCGCCGTTATATCGAAACCACCGACAGGCAACAGGTGTTCGTTTATCGTAATAAATTGCTCGTTGATGATTTTCTTTATCCAAGTGTACATGTATTAAAAGTTTTATATGGTTCTTCGGGTGCACCTACGTAAAGATCAATAATATTGTTGTGTAAAAACAAACGTTAAGGTAATTCAACTTAAGCGTAGTCGGTGTTTGACAAAAACTTGTATTTTTATAATGATGTTGGCGTTATGCATATTGTTAAGTTGTAGAATAAAACACAACAGATATCGAAGTTTCGTTTATTCTTATTCCAAAACTCAGCTTTAATTTAGAGTAATAAGCTTTAGTCTTTTATTATGAATGGAATACCCTGACGAAGCCGACAAACTTTAACTTAGTTAAAATTTAGCCATTATTAACAAAACAAATAAACAATGAATCAGCGTTAAATTTTATTACAGGTTACTGATGCATTTTAATTTCTTGCGTTTTGTAACACTAGAGATTCTTCAAATTTTAAATGTCGCAATTACTTCCTCAAACGT
Organism: Holotrichia oblita; assembly: GCA_023690525.1. Lineage (NCBI taxonomy): Eukaryota > Metazoa > Arthropoda > Insecta > Coleoptera > Scarabaeidae > Holotrichia > Holotrichia oblita. Next base: position 86,787,068 of record CM043020.1, read on the forward strand.
TCTTGGTTCTACGTCTATCAAATTTAATTGTAGCTAATAAACATAAACATTTACTTACTTCATCTTTTCGATAAAGATTTTGTTCCTGTAGTAATTAAACTTTATGGAAGTTCTCCTTACATGTAAGCTATGAACTATTACTGCAATCATTTGCACGCACATCTTGATAAAACTTAAGTAACAATTTACTTTTAGATCTTTACTCATTTCAGTTAAATATCATTACTATAAATATTAAATCCGAAATATGTAATAGTATTAGAAAATTTTAGGTTAGATGCATATTTATTAGATGATCATTTATCTGTATATCTAGAAATCTTTTGATCTTTAGGCTAGGACGTTGTTTTATATATGTTCACCTGACATTCAAAAAATAATTCCGGCTTCATCATTCTGAGTTTACAGAGTATCAGTGCTTACAGTAATGATCTTATATCATTCGAACATGCAACGTGACAGACCTTAACGGCACTTCGTTTACTGTTGAAGATAACATGTTTATAGCATTAGCATAAACATTAGCATTTATTTCTTAACTGGTGTTGAAAATATCCATACGCACATTGACGTTTTAGAATGTTTTATATATATACATAAATTGTGTATAGCCCGAAGATAATACATTGTATGTACAGAACAGGGATAGGATTTAAAAAAATACAAATTTAGTTGGAGGCTTCTTAAAATTGAAGAAAGAATTGAATTATCTAATAATATATGTATAGATGGTTCCATTTAAAAAAATGTAACTTTGACGTGCCACGACTCTACCACCAACCCTCTATACTTAAAATTATTATTAATTAATAAGCATTTAAAAACCCTAAAACTTTTGTATTTAACTTTTGCCGGTACCTCGTATATTTTAACTAGTAATCGACCGTTTCCATATACATATTAGCGAAAGAATTTTGAGATTTGGGCTGAAGAAAATACAGTACTATAATAGTGTATGTAAAATTAATAACTCTTAAACGTCCACTTTGATTTCATATATTATTGCTACAAAAGTAGAAGTAGTAGGTAGTTTCGACGATTAATATCATTGCAATTCGATAGCCTTCGGGATTTAAGCGTTTTCTGAGTTTATGCCCAGCCTACAAACATATTAGATTTAAAAAAATTATAAATCTAAGGACAATAAAAATGAATATTGGTACCTATGTATGTACAGTTCCTCCCACAAAAAGGTTAACAATCTGAATTCTGATTTTAGTCATATAGTTTCAGGTTGTACTATACATACAACTGTGTTTACTAGAGACGGTTTCATTCATACCAGCAGAAGAGCTGTTCACATACGTAAAGTTCACTAGAGACTTGTTAAATTCATATTTTATGTCCACTATTAATTTGGTAAATTGTCTATGAAAGTTGTGTCGGCGACCTTATTTGATGTATTCAATTTTACATAAGGCTATTCATTCCCTGTAAGGCGTGAAAATCGCAAAGCGAAGCATTTATATTTATCTGATATTCCTCTTTTATAACATACGGATAAACACATTTTATCTTAAAATCTAGCATAACAAAAATGCGTATATATTTACCGACAAATTTCAAAGGCATATTCTTGCATAATAAATTTAATAAAACAGTTCAATTAAAATTTAGCATAACTTCAATGTATTTTTTTATTTCTTTATTGTTTTTTAATAGTATCTAAATTTGCTTTCCTTTACAACGTAATGCTGAAAAACAATTTGCAAATAACTCTTGTCAGCGATTGTATATCTCAACACTAATATGGGGAACCTTTTATATTTTTAATAGTAAAGAATTTTACAACACTAAATATTTGAAATAAAAGCACTACATGTTCAACTTGCAGAAATTTGGGGCCTGCCGGTTTTGCATATCTAACTTTTTGGAAGCAAACTTTTGTTAGTTGCAATTTTTCCACAATGCTGACCGCACTTGAAAAGCAGCGTGCCATCACTTTATTAGATAATGGTTGGTCAATCAGAGGAGTTGCCAGAGAACTGCAAGTAAGTCCAGCCTGCATTTGTAAGTTACAGCGTAAGTGGAATAGAACGCATTCACTAGAACGAGAACCTGGAAGTAGAAGAAAACGCATTACCACACAACGGGAAGATAACCTATTTGTTACATACGTTCGTCAAAATCCATTTGCTACGTGTCAAAAAGGAATAGAAGCAACGAGATTTACGGGAAGTTTAACGACTGCACACCGTAGGTTGGCGGAAGTAAATATAAAGAATTACCGAGCTGCGATAAAACCACGACTAACAGATGACCATCGGCGACAGAGGTTACGCTTCGCAGAAACGTATGTTGATAAGGACGCAGAATTCTGGAGTAAAGTTGTATTTTCTGACGAGTCATCGCTGCAATCGTACCCCAACACAAATAAAAGGGTATATCGCGAAAGCAAAACACGCTTTCATGCGATCAATATTATGGAAAAACGTCAAAGTGGAAGATTTTCACTCAGTGTTTGGGGATGGATATCACGCGCTGGAACTGGGGCTATTTGGAAGATCGAGAATCGTTTAGAAAGTCACCAATACAGAGACATCCTTACAAATGTGATGATGCCATCGGTAAATATAATGCATGGGGAAAATTTCGTGTTTCAGCACGACAACTGTCCCGTGCATAAATCGCAAATCGTGCAAGAATGGATACGTTTCACAAACATTGAAGTGTTGCCATGGCCTCCAAATAGTCCGGACCTAACTCCTATAGAAAATGTTTGGGCTGTGTTAAAACAGAATGTATATAAAGACTTCATTCCAGAAAATGCTGATGAACTATGGGAGAAAGTGGACACTGTTTGGCAGGATATTTCTATAGAATTTGTGAAAAACTTCTGGATTCTATGCCGACCAGACTACAGCAAGTAATCGACAATGATGGGGGTGGACACATTATTAGATGCTTGAATCATTGAATAAAAAAATAAAATAAGTTTTTAGTAACAACATTGCCTTCTGTTAGTGTAGGACCACATGTGTATATGTATGTTACGTTACCAGCAAAATATATCCTTAAGTTTTTACTATTAAAAACTATATTTATATTCAAATTCACTTATTGTTAAATATTACAATTAAAAAATTACGAAATTAAAAAAGAAGAAACTTGTCTATTTATTACATTCCCTATTGGCACGACATATGTATATGGTGTTGCAATAAACCAATAAGCATATACAGAAACAGATAATCAATTTTACCAAGGAATACATAAAAATATTTACATATTTCAACGGGTGCATAACTATGTTCTCGTAACAAAACAGAAGACAATCTGTTGTCTGTGTCGGTTAAATTTACAATGAATCGTATATAACATCTGCTTACGATGATAAGCCGTAGTAGTAGTAGTAAAAGCTACAGTCCGTCCTAAATACGCTCGCCACAGAAATTTTTGCGTAGGTTGTTAACCTTTTTTTGGTAGGAGCTGTACATATATGTATTTTAATAATAACAATTAAAAGTAAGGTTAGTTATTCAGTAAATAACTGGTGCTATATTTGATTCTGAGAGCCTAAAATAGGTCTAATCAACGTTTAGCTTACATGTGAAATCCGCTTTCCCGAAGTTATGATTTTCTAATATTAGACAGGTAGCAAAAGTGGAGTCAGCCTTTTTTCAAATTAAAAATTCTGAATGATTATACGGTACATTTAGAGTGACTAGGGCCAGAGAGAAAAGAGAAGCAAGAGGTGGGAGAACGGTAGAGGCGATCGAAACTTATCACAGCGAGGAAGGGGGAATAGCACGCTTGCCAATGCGTTAATTCCGTATATGTTTTACAACCGCCCCACTCTAGATCTATCTCTTTTCTTGCTGGCCTTAGTCGCTCTAAATGTTCTGTATATTGACTTGTTTATAAAAGTGGTATCAAAAATGGAAGTTAGTTAGTTTTTCAAATTTTTAAGATTTCATTTCTACTTAAATTTTATTGAAATCTAAAAATCTATTGTCGTAAATTGAATTGAATCATAGTAGGTATATAATATATATTTATGAGAACAATAAAGACTGGAAATTGAAATATTTAAAATTTTGTTTTCTGCTCAAGTCAAAAGATAGAGAATATAGTAAGGGGGTAAAATTTTCTAGTTTTCTATATATGTAAAGATAACTGTTAATTTATTTAGTCATTTATTACATACATGCTTCTCTATTACTATATTTATTAATTATAAGTGCAAATACAGAAACATATAGCTGTTTTCAGAAAAAGTATCTATTAAAATAATCAAATTATTTCGAAAAGAATAACACTCAAATTTTAGTAAGAAAAAGTACTTTGGAATTAAATTAACTTAGGGATATCTATAAGATTCCTGATGTCATGCTGTCTCCATTTTGGGCAATTGTTTTCCGCTTTAAATTGTTGACTAATACAATTGATATTAGATGTTTAATTGGAATTTGTATTTCAAAGCACGTACACAACCGAAAGTTCAGCAAGGGATTCATTATAGTTACCAGGCATTAATATTCATATATGTATGTAAGTTAATAACAGTTCTTGGCGATAGAGGCAGGACCTCTAGTCAATATCAATTACTAGCATATTATAAATGCTTTTCTTCAAGGTCACATTTCTTCACTTTCCGTTTTTTAATTGCGATGGGTATTTATAACCAGATGTTTCTTGAGTTTTTTCATGTATAGCCACAAAAATGACACCTTTTATGTAATCAAGGAATTGCAATTTTTAATCCAATATTTGTAATGAATTTTAACGTGTGTTTAAAAGGCAATGTTGATTTTAATTAGCTACTTGGCGAACCGGTATCGTAAAGAAACGTAAAAGTATAAAATTTGACAAAACACTTAGGTGTTAAGTAAATATGTTATAACAGCAACCCGGAAGCTATTTCATTGTTAGTTTGTCGACTTTGTACATTCTTTGTATTGTTTCGCAATAAAAATTTATTTTTATTGCATTTATTTTGCTGTGGGAGTTGCTGTTAGAAATAATTTTACAGACGGGACATAGTACTAGATTTCTTCTAACATCTGATCTTGATATTTAAAATATATCTATCGTAAAATAAATTTCTGACTGCTCTCTAGAACTCGACCGTTTAAATTCTGATGTGCCGATTAATAACAAGTCCTAACAGCGGTTGATTTAAATGACAAAATGTTTTTTTAAATTTATTTAAAATGCAAATGTGAAATTTGCAGGTAAAATTATACAACCCCGTATCTATCATAAAACTACTGTAAATGATGATGACTTCCAATGATTGCTATTACCTGCTATTAAGACCAGTGTATATACTGTACCAATTAGACGCACCTTGCTTTGAAATAATCATTAACTGACGAGACTATTCCATTTTTGGTTTGTTTTTTGCTGTAGAAGCAATAATATTTTTAACAAACTTTATTTAACAGCGACAAACTAATTTTAATAAGAATAATTAATAATTTTTGAGGAATTACCTGGTTCTGAGGTGCTCGGTCATTCGCATATGACGCTTTTATCTGAGGAAACCAATCAGTCCCTTCCATTTAATCTATAGCTATAAATTGAGCCTTAACTAGTTTCACGTGATATTGCAGGGTTCAATGGGCTCTCTAATAATTTTTGACTCTCATATTTATTTTTTATCTCTGTTTGAACAGATTATCTTAAAGCGATATCTACTGCACTTAATTCATGCATATTTAAATGTTAACTTAAATAATTGCAGAGGTTCTACTTTGCGGTATAGTCAATGCAAGTGTAGGAGAAAATATCTACACACATTTTTGCATTCTTGGTGTCTAAGCTACACAGTCTTTGTATTAATTACAAGTAGATTTTTGGGACAAAAATGAAAATCAGACATTTTCTTGGTAATTTTTCCTTGATATGGGATTTAGGTATTATTATTAGGACAAAGACAGGCAAAGGAGTTCCTAAGGGAACAGAGGCCTGAGTTTACTGAAGACCTACTGAGTAAAGACAGGAAGACTGTTAAAGTCAAAGTAAGTCTGTTGACCGGTCATTGCAGACTTAATAGGCATATGTTTAACATCGGTCTGGCAGATGATGCTCTCTGCAGATTCTGTCAAGAGGAAGAATAAATCCCAGTTCATGTGTTGTGCCACTGCGATGGCGAAGCGAGGACAAGGTTTCTAGCAATGGACGTAGAGAACCCCACAGTTAACGGCTACATAAAAGAGCCTCTCTCAAAAATGATAGGCCTAATTAAGAAGGCAGAAATTAGAGGGTCCTCTAGGATAAAAGAGGATCACAGTAGATTTGCAAAGATCGTGATGAAACAGGTTCGAATGGCCACCCCATTCCTAATCTAATCTCATCTAATGTAATCTAGGTATTGTTAAAATTATAAACTCAAATCACTCGGTAACAAATATGTCTAAGATGTAACTTACTTATCATATTCATTTTTAAATACGAAAATCTTTCAAAATCTTCACTAGCAGGATTCCCTATAATCTGAATAGTCTCAATGGTCAGAATATTTTTTGTCTATCGCTCTCATAAAGTCCTACAACTTGACCTCAACTTAATCTTCTTTATCTTTTATTTTGGACAAGTGTTTTATCCAAGTTTTGTCGACATGCCATATACAGAAAAATCTGAAATAACAACATTAGACTGAACAACACCACTTTTTCCATCGATAGAGTAAAAATCTGAGAGAGCTTCTTTGAATACTAATTAAAAAGGTTCATGGAACGCTTCTCTGAAGTTATTCACTATTAATAATGTATGTTGGGAATAGTATTTATTTAAATCATGACTATATTTTTTAAGCATTTCAACCTGAATATCTTCTAGGTATTACAATTATATTATAAAGTTATTTGGAAGTAAGGCCGAGTGACTACCACAACATGGCTCCCCTGAGTCGTAAAATAAGATGCAGTCTTTTGTGCATTTGACATTTCTAGGTAAACATCAAATTTAAAAGTTTTTCAATTTCGACTAAATCCACTTCTGTTAACACAGTTTCACCCCTACAAATAATTGAATGGAACATCTAATGCATTTTTTTGCTATTGTTTTTCTTTTTTATATTGAGAGGCATACATCATTTTCATGAGTCTAATTTCTACAAACCTAGATGGTGTGATATGTACCTATCATTAGGGATATTGAACATACTCTATAGCCATAAATCTTATTTGATTTATGGTTAATATAATGAACGAGTTTAGTTTTAGGTACTTTTAGAATTTTTTTGTGTACAAATGGATTTCTTCTGGCCATTCCTTAAAATCCTTATATGTTTCGGTCATATGTCCTGTAGATCTATGAATATGTTGATTCGTAAAATTATTATGTTGGACGTATTTTTCAGAATATATATTGCACTTTTTGTACAAGAGTAATCTAAAATATTATCTAAATATGGGATGACATGATCTGAAAACGCAGATTAGTCGATATTCAATGACTGAATCATAATTTAAACGCTTCTGTAAGGTTAGTAACTAATTATACAACAAATCTAGATAAAACTGGATTAATACAATCAACATGAAGGTACCCACGCTAACTTGCTTATACTTATTGGTTCAATTATATCTGTTATGTTTTTAAGCTTCCTTCTAAAAATGCTGAAAGTAATAAAATTAATATTACAACCTGTAACACAAAAGGAATGAATTTATTATTAATTAGATAAATTTATCTCATTATGTAGAAATCGAATTGTAGATTTAGATTCTTTTAGATCTTACAGCATCGAGGACAGTGCACCATTGCATTCGTACCTCCCTATCAACGATATCGTGTAGTGTAGTAGTAATACAACCGAATGTAGTCCGAAAGGACGCTGCAGATGGGACTCCGATAAAGGAGATCAGACTTTGCGCCCACGCGTCCCCCGGCTCTCTTTCAACTTGAGCTTGAATCACGAGCGCATTCAGAGTCATCGGCACCGTGACCTTGGCTTGACCTCGACTTGTCAATAGAAGGAACGCACTTCGTCTAATTCTAATATCCTCACTGGGCGTCGGATTATGTATTTAAATGCTAAATTGTGAATGAAGGCGAAAAGAAATCTTGTGTAAGAGACGTCTGAGTAGCCACTTAACGTTTCGAATGCATTTCCTCGTATTTAATTTGTGTACACTACTCTGCTAATTTTATTGCTCCCTTATTTATAGTGGACGATTGTCTATTGGTATGTCTATACGCCTTATGTATATGTGTGAAGTGAATTTTAAACAGACACGTTATACGGCTATTATATAACCAGATCAAGCGTGTACGATGCGTAAGTACGTAACTGTTGAAGATACCTAATGGTGTCGGCGATAGAAAAAGTAAAGGTGACATGTAACAGGATTCGCGGTAGGAAGTTTTCTTAATTAATTGTTACTTGAGATATTAGATAAACTTTACTCATTAGGGATCTAATGGCTTGTAAATGATGATTGATCGTAAACCAAAATATTGAAATCACATTAACTTATTCATATTAAAAAGTGAGAGGACATTCAGATTTTTTTTATAGTGAATATTACACAGGGACAGCAATAGAAACATAAAATAATTAATTCTTTACACGTACTTTTATATCTAAATCGTCTTATTTGGAATTGCAGATTGATTGCTACCAATTTTGAGATATTTTTAGGAAGCTAATAGTGATAACTTCTAGATATTCAGCTCGTAAAAATGTATATAAGCACTATGCGGAATTAGTTTTAAATATACATCAATTTTTCTTGTCACTTCAGAAGCTTGTTATAGCATTTACAAATGCTAATCTAAGAAGCAAGGCTAGAGCTACCGAAATAGTTATATAATGTTTAGATTCTTATGGTTGCGTTAAAGGTAGTTCAGATATTTCCATTCATTTATTATTTGGATATTTATCTATAGGCTAGTTCATTTTTAATAGAATGCCAATTATTCCAAAACACACTCTAACAGCCGACAAATATGAAAGATTGTTTTTAGATTTTCTTTTTAAAATGAAACGAAAGAGGGTGCATGTATTAATTTCAAAAATAGATAATGCTACAAATGTGAAAATTGGAGGTTGGTATCTTCCCTTTTTGTTGTAATTACAGAAGGTTAAAGGGGAGCAGGACATACACACAATGTGTACAAATGTGATCTTGCATGATAGCACGTTGAAACTAAATTAAACGAGCGTGCGAAGCTGTTGGTCCAGATAAATTTTTATTGAAAGCGACATCAAACTACATCTCGCTGTGCTGCGATCTTACAGGCTCTCTTCAGCACTAATTCTGAAGTCCTGCAAATGTTGATAGTGGAAAATATATATCGAAAGTACATAGGTTAACCAAGATACGATAAACACTTTCCTTTACATCACCAGCAGCTGACATCAAACAGAAGGTAAATACAATGTCTAATTATTCATCACTATTAATCAATTGCTGATTACGACACCGCTCATTCTCTATAAACATAGGATGTGACATACGATTGAATAATAACCCAGCTCTACCACCTACGACAAGTACAATTTGGGAATGTATCGGATCCCATATATAGAAAAAAAAAATGTTTTCAACGGTATTAGGACATTAATTATGATTAACAAGAAAGTAATGCAAATAAAGGTAAAGAGATTATTCACCAATCCTACTTCATCTGTAGGCCACATTTTCTGTGGAGATGTAATGATTAGGAAGCTCAATCAATTTTTATGGACATGAGTAAAGGCCGCACAAGAGAATATAACAAATGACGATGCAGATCTGCGAATTATAATAATATTATAAAAATGTTGACAGCACCACACGATTGACGTAAAGAGAAATCTACTATTTCACTTATTTCACAACAATATCTTACAGACAAAACATTGTACCACAGCTAGTCAATGATTCTGAATCATTGCTTAAGTTAATATTTTTTTGGAGAAATGTAAATAGAAAAGAGACTTGTAACAATTAAATTCTTAAGCCAATTTTAAAAAAATTGCTAAGGTGATAGAAAGCCTAAACTTGTTTAATGTATTTATTATTTAGGTATCTATATATTATAAATTGTAGATATGCCGCACGTGAACAAAGTTACATCGATAGGACTAAAGAACGAAACAAATCAGGTATCAATCAATAGGCCGCAGTAAATTCTATATCTTTTCGGAAATTAAATAGAGCTGGGAAACTTTTTAATATAGCATATTTCCAAGAAGTTTTTTTTTAAATCTATTATACTGAGCATCTAAAATCTTAACGTTGTTAAAATCAAATCAATGGTTAAGTTCATCACATTGTACGCTGAACATTACTTTTGGCATCAGAAAATTACTTCCGTTATTAAGAGAGAGGAGTTCGGATAGGAATTTAATATAAGAAGTTTCTTTAAAGGATTGAATCGTTTAGAGAAACTTCTTATATCATGTATAGAAGTCTGGTTGTGCAATATTTAAAATTGTGTTTAAATGCAAGGATTAAATTTATTTTGTGTCTGTAAGGGTAATTTGTGGTAGTAGTTTGCAGGGTTACAACAACAGTTCAATTTGACAATACAGTTCTTGTTTTATTATATTGGTATCTATAAAGAAACGTCTTTGTTAGGTACAATCTCAACAGTAAATTTAAAGTTGTTATTGAAGCTTTTAAGGATATCAAGTATATTATCGACAAAATACAAACTCAAGTAGTGCCAACAGGAGGTCTGCAACATATCGAAACTAAAAAGCCAATTAATAGTTCAGAGAGTGTTTGAGACAACAAAGGATGTTATTTTGGTTATTGAGGAACCAAAAAGTATTGCCAAAGCAAAAGTATGTTGAATTAAAAATAAATGAAATATTTAAAAGTAATTCCTTCTTATCTTTTACGCCGGCTTATTATCATGATACTTTGTTTGTTGAGGTCTCTCACAAACTTAGAAACAGATAAAGTCGAAGATGTTGCATTCCAAGAAATTTTCCATGGAATTATTTAACTATTATCGATAGATGCTGTTACATATACATATATAGTGCAGCTGGAATTAAATATGCGCAAACGGCATCATCTCAGCTAAAGTAAAAGAAACTTATTATGTAATGCAGTACAAAAATTCTAGATTAGCGTTACCACTTTTCGGTATTCTGCAGAAAAATAGACGCCAATTACGTCAAATTTAGTAATGGTATATTGTACTAAAATTTTATAATGAATAAGCTATAACTTTAGTGCACAAATGTAATATTAGTGGATGTATATCTAAAGCATAGTTGTCTTGTATCGGATATGTGCATTATCTGTAAAAAATTGCGGAAGAGGTCATTCTTTGAGTACTAGTTCCAACATTCGTGCAATTTGATTTCGTTAAGTTTTTCCTCTCAAAGTTACAATTGACGACGTGTAATAAATACATCTATCCAACTTAACATTAGCATCTTCATGAAAATATACAAACGCGGTTTACAAAATATTAATTTTGGTATGTAAGTTGTTACAGCGTAATATTTAGAGTCCTTCTATCGTCGCTTCAAATCCTAACAATATTTGTTTGTTTAAAAATGCATTTTAATGAAAGGACAAAATTCAGTGGGTGTATGGGTAAATATTACAGGTAGCAAATGGTTCAGATTATTAATCTTCTGTCACCTATCTGGTTTCTTATTCGATGTCTACGTAAGATATAGGTGGTAATTTTATGCAGCTGCAATTCTGGATGATGCTTTAACCAACTATATGCGGATTTGAAGAAACAAATCATTTTTACTGTGTTTCGGCTTTATAGATTGTTTAACTTTTAATTGCATTTATAAATTGATAAAGAAAATGTATACATCTATGTGCAAAACTTTTTGTGTATCTTAAGAATCATTTTCCTGTAGACTTATTTAATTTTCCTCTTCTAGAATTTTTAGTTAGACTTAACAATAAGCTAATGATACATATGCGATTTTTCACAATCATGTCAAATTACTAATCAGAAATATTTCTAACTAAGAATTGCCTACAACATTTTTTTAAAAGTATACTGGTATTATTTTTACATATTTATTATTTTTATTATACATATATTATTTTTATTTGTGTCTACAGAAATGACACTACTATCAAACAATAATAATATGAAATAAATATACATAAGACTAAATAGTATAGCTAGAATGTAATTGCATAGACGTATTACAAAAGTAGTAAACGTAACGACAATCGCATTCAAAAGCTAATTAAAATTTGATTGTAAAATGCTAATATATTAACAGCTCTATGAGTGAAATAAAGGAATATATTCACGTAATCAACATAGCATCATATTACATTTTCTAATTTATTTTTAAATATATTAGTATTGATTGAAGAAATGTCAATATCAAGCTCGATAGTACAGCCTGTAGCGAAGAAACTATTATAATATTTAGCCGTTGACATTATATGGTGGTGTGGTCGTGATGTTATTTTCTATGTATGTATAAAATCGAAAAATTATAGACACAATTATAGACAGAAAAATTTATTTTCAAAAGGTTATTTAAAGAGAAAATTAAAATGTTCTGTTTATCCGTGACTTTTATAAATGATGAATTATCAATCAACACATTTTAAAACCTGGTATGAATTTTCCTGCCAATTAATCGATTATGCTAATTGTGAGAATTTTTATCAAATAATTATATCCCAATTTATGATAAACTGTAATATTTTTCATTGTAGTCAATACATCGAAGTCTTAATAATTTTAAAAAAAAGCCTATAAATGTACTAAAGTGGATTATTACTTAATAAATTTGTGTTAAATTATGTTTATTACTAAATTTCTTTGGAAAATTCCAAATAAATAATTATTCAGTTCTCTAAATAATAATTTAATTTTACATTCAATAATTTACCTTTCGTTATTATAGTCCAATTTTATAAAGGTTTACTGGTATGAACATGGGAGTTTTTTTTTCGATTATACTACATACGCCTTGCTACATTGTAGAATGTAATTCCATCTTTATCCCAGTCAGTATAATTGGATAATGAAAATATTTATTTATTATTTTTCTGAGTTGTAATTAAGATAAGTGTTTAATGAATTTATCGGCGCATTTAGGAAAGATTCGTCATCTTGTTGATAATAACATCGTTGTAGTTCATTGTTGCTAAATTTGTTCAATAAAATATCCTCTCACGCAGTACTGGACTTTCTAGCAAATGTATATCATTGTTACAGGAATGAGAGGCTAATAAATATTTAAATTGGTTGTGTTAAAATTATAAATATGACATTATACTAGTCTAGTGAAAAAATGTTATGGATTAAATGTGAAATTTATTCAGTTTTAATTTAGTAGACGAATTAAAATATTTATTTTTAAAATTTAGTTAAACAGAAAATTAAAATGTTCTGCTTTAATGATTTTATGTAATGAAATGAGCAATCAACACATTTCACACCTGGTATGGTTTTCCAGCTTTTCAATTCGTAGAATGCTCTTTTGAAATTATCAAATAAGTCTATATCCCAATTTATGATAAACTGGAAACATTTCATTGTGTTCTATTTTAACACTTTTCGCTTTGGGTAGCAATTAAATCAAATGTTCTTCATGTTTACTTTGTTAATTTTTATAATTTTGTTTTGAAACGCAAACTTCTTTCGCTGATTGCCCAAAATCAACTCTATTAAATAAAATTCCACTATAGGTCAAAATAGGTTTTTCTCTGTCGTTACTATATAGTCTCTAAAATTATAGGTTTACTGTGAATGTTGATAAAAAGCATTCTATTGATTTAGTTCTGTTTTTATTTATGATTTATCCCTGTTCTGGTAATTGGATAATGAAGAGATATTTGACAATTATTTTAACCGTCACAGATCGTTCATGCTCAGATCATGGACAAGTTATCGGCGCATTTAGTGGCGCACGCGCTTTATCATCTTGTTGATAATAAGTATTTAGTTCATCATCGTAAATCTGTTCTATAAAACGTCCTCTCATGCGATGTCTGGACTTAGTAGCAATTTGTATCAAGTTCATTGTTCAGGATGAAGAGTAATAAATATTTAATTGGTTGTGTGGCAAATTGATCTTTTCATATAATGCGGTTGTATAGTGAAATTAAGTTATTAATTAAATGTGAAATTTATACAAGTTTACAATTGTACATTAAAATCACTAATTTAAGCGAATTTGACTTCTGAGAAAAAGATGACTCTTTAATGATTTTATCCACAAATTAAATAGTACATTCATTTTAAATATTGATAATCTGTATATAGTCAATTTTGCTCATATTCTAAACATATTTGTATGAGTAAAGTATTTATCTTTCCATTAATAGTATTATTCGGCAATTAAACAAATGTTCTGGTTTTTACTAATCCGTATAAATTTGTTGAAACAATTCCAGACGTTTTGCTGATTGCCCACATATTTATGGCATCTTAAATTGAAACTGTCCAAATAAAGTCATAATATATAAACTTATATAAGTCGTAGGAAATGACTGCTCTAGGTAACACCTGCTACAGAATTAATAGAAATTTTATATGAACGAAACTCCAAATTTGGAAAATCATATAAATGAAAATTATTTTGTATATATGGATCGTATTTCACCTATTACGTATTCATAACCCTTTTCTAAATAAGGAGTTTTCACGCGTATGTAAATTGATCAGTCACAGTTGTTTCGAAATTAACATCTTAAAGTGTACGAGAAAATATTATGACCTACATAACGAATACATTAAATTGCACGGCTTGATGCAGTGCAACAAAACACATGTTGATGTCAGCGTGTACTCATTATTTTCCAAATAATATCGTTCTGTCACAATAATAAGCTACGGTTATTGCAGGGCATTGTTATTGATCACCCTACGCAGGCCCGCAGCTAAGGTATGAATTTACTGCGCGCAATAATAAAAAATGCGCCCTTTACAGTAAATATTTTATTAAGTATACCTCATATCATACCAATAGAACACATGTAGTAAATAAGGTAGGTAAATGATATTCTTAATTATATTAAAAAACATATAAAATACAAAATTAAAGATATTAAGGTAAATTAAAATTAATTACAATTGTACAATTTTGCTAATAAATAACTTGTTAAACAAATATTTCGTATTTATGGTGATGTTTTATTTATTGTATTTCTGTGACAAAAACAATGTCAATCTCTAACTAAGAGCAAATGTATATAATTGGACATTATGATTTTTACGAGACTCACCTGCGCCTAAAATAATTATCATGCCCGTGCTTTTCCTTTAAGAACAAACCATTAATATACTTGCCGCTTGTTTGTTCCAAAAATGCGTGCAAACGTAGAGAAGTGATTGATATTTTTTTGAAAATGACAACTATTACCAACTAAACGCTATTTATCATAATTTCTAATTAATTTAATAAAAAAATTGCTTTTATTGAGTTTTTGAAAATAAAATAAAACGTCTTATTCCATAAGAAAAAACCCACCGTGATTATGATCTTTGAATGACCTTGTATAATGTAAAATATTAAATTATTTCTCATATTAAACAATTTTACAACTTAGGGAAGTTATATTCATATTTGAATTTTTTAATAATAGAGTTAAATTCTCCTCATTTAAACTCCTTGAAACTATATTTCTGTTTACATTAAATCGAGTTCCACTATGTCACAAAAACGACTGTAAACTTTTTTTTTGCTAATACGTCGCCCGTAGCATTATTAGTTTAAACCTATGCACAAAGCAGTTGGATTTTAGACGGGATGTGGCGAAGATCCTTTCGATATTCATTTAATTTAATATAAATTGTAAAAGTGATAAAAATGAACATTTTTTTAATTAACTTAAAGCTGTGTGAAAATTAGTGCAGTGTTACATCATACCAAAGAGTGATCTAGGTAGGTCAAATTATTATTTCTACAAAACATTTCTGAAAATATTTCCTTTGTTTAATTGCTTGAAACCAGTGTTATATCCAAACATTTTTAATTCGTTTTTACATTAAATAAACACTACAACATGTGGCTAAATGGATTAATTCTAATTTTGAATTTAATCCGTACAAATTATTTATATTGAGGTATGTGGTATGCTCTGCAAGCGTATTACATATTAAGTAATAAATATGTCTTCACTTTTATAAAATTTTCAAAAATAAAATAAGACTGGTTAATCCATTAAAAAAAATTTAATAATAAGAGTTATATTCTGGTCATTTAAACTTGTTCAAACTGTATTTTTGATGTTTACATTAAATCGAGTTCCAGTATATCACAAAAACGATTTCAAACTTTTTTTGGTGATGCGTCACTCTATAACGTTGTTGGTGTACATCAATACAAAAAGCAGTTAGATTTTAGGTACGATGTGGTTAAGATGATGGTGAAGGTGTAAGGGTGATAAAGTTAAAATTTGTTTTAATTAACGTAAAATAGCGTGAAAATTAATAGTTATATAATTACACATAGTGTTGTTTAAGTTGGTAAATCAAATTATAGTTTTTATAATTATAATTTCCAAAAAATCATTTTCTTTCAATTCGTCTTGCGTTAAAAATTTGGAATTTGTTTAATATTAAAAAGACAAATAGCTTTTTTAGTTACAAATTCATTGATAACATCACTTAAATTATTATAATATACTATAATAATTATAGCTAGATTTGACAAATGACTCTAAGACATTGCACCCCGTAAATAATTTTTTATAACTTTTAATTTAGAAACGACCTTTCTCCAGTAGCGACAGATACAAGGAGAGTAGGTAACAAGAATTTTGAGAGCTACATATACATAAATTCGAAAAAGCAAAATATAAATTATTTGCTATAAAATAATGTAGAATTTCCACAGGCGTTGTGTCCTCACTTACCAGTGATTTAAAAGTATTTATTTCTTCGAACAGCTCTGCACCGTTAATGTCTTTGTCGTTTTCGTCCGTTAAATATATGTCTAAATCAAAACAGCTTTTTTAACTATTTCTTGATCAATATTTCCAACATCTAGTAAAAAATTAAAAACAATAGCATGCTGTTTCGCATGGTTAAATCGCTATTCAATAGAGATTTTTGTGCAATCAAGAATAGCAAAATAAAAAAATATTTAAAATGATCTTAAGGTTTTACCACTGGTTCATTTGTCGGCTCATATACAAAAGGACGTCTTTTTTCTTCTAATCCTGTTTGTAGAAAGTGGTGGGAAATCGTGTCTTCATCAGTTTCATTCAAACGGGTCGATGGCCGCAGTGGTTAGGCGGCTGACTATTGTTGTGAGAGGACGATAGGTGCCGGGGTTCAATTCTCTGGAGGGACGGTGACATTTTTTCAGAGAGTTTAATCCCGGATCGACTTGCCATTCGCTGTTGGGACCAAAGTGATTAACAGCGCGGCATCATAAAAGGCGATATGATGATGTCACAAAGCCATTTCAACACAACTTACACACAGTAAACTATACCGCAAGAGTTGCAGTGATAGCCAGACAAGTAATACAGCTTACGGACCCACCACACATTAAAAAAAAAGAAAAAATTGCTAATAGTTTTTGCCTTTTCCATTAAAATATCAACATTTTCGTTTAAATGATTTAATTTTTGTAGCCAAAGAATCAGCAGTGTGTCTTATATTGGTATCCCTGGACTGATCTGTAGATAATTCCATTATACTTCGGGTAATTGAAAAAAGAGAGGTCTGATAGCTTAATTAAATTATATTCTAAAGAACGTTAGACCTTCATTGACTGATTTTGCAGCATCGTTTACTACTAAATTCAAAGTATGTATTAGTAGCACAAGGAACGAACGTTGCTCTAGGATTAACGGCAATAATACGGTTCTGTACCCCAGCATTTGCGTCACGCATATTAGAGCCATTGTCGTATCCTTGGCCATGCATATCCTTAATATTTAAATTAAATTTAGGTAGAATAGTATCAGTCAAATACTCCAAAATTCTTTCGCCTGTTGTCGTTGTCGAAATCCTACAAACCTTTCTCTTATATTTGCCACACTTTTTGACCAATCAAGGAACCTTACAATAAGAGCTAACTGCTCCGTATGACTTCGATGAGGAGTACTACCCACAATAATTGAATAATATATTTAGCATTCTCAAGTTCATTTCTTATATTTTTTGTAACATCATCTCCTAGGAGATTAATAATTTCATTTGGAAAATCAGGGCTAATATAATGAGGCATGTGTGTTTTCAGTACAAGAGATTTTTTTACATTGGTTAAGTGTTCTATCATTACCGGATCAAACTGGCCAATCATTTCCACTGCTTTCAGAAAATTACCGTTATTGTATTCATATAACTTGCTAGCATAACCTCGAAACGCTAAACATGGTCTCGCCAACTACTGAACAATTTTCTTTCAATAATCGCATGCCATCGTTTTTTTCTAAATTAAATAATTTTTGCTGTTCGGAGTCAATTGTCAAATTTAATTTTAAACGGCGGCGCAAAACAAACTAATTTGAATAAGATTTTAAATGAGAAGTAGATGTTTCATGACGTTTTAAATTAATTGAAGAGTGGATCTAGTCACTGTATCCATTTTTATTAGTAAGAGCTACTATCTATCAGAAGAGGAAAACAATTTATATCAAACGCAAAAAATTGCATTGGCTTTGTCGGAGTGAATTAACCACTCTCTTAATACTTTTTGAAGATATGTTAAAATTTTAAAGTAATAAGTATTTGAAACTTCAAGCAAAAAATTTTCGCGTAACGCGTATCTGCCCGCGTGCGTAACGTATTTATTGCAACTGTTTTTTTCTATGCAAAAATGCGCCCCTAAATAAAGGCGCCTGCGTGAAAACCACGCACTACACGTTTATTACCTACGGCGCTGACCATACGTCTTAAATTTATTAAACTAATTTGCTATAAACTTTTATGCAGATATACACGGCAAAATATGGTGTATCTTATTTAAATTAAGTTTATGCGATGAGTTTTAAAAGAGAGTTTTTAGCTATTTACCTATTAGCTAGCGTTAGCTTGTGTAGTCTGAACGTAGCGTTAAATCTTAACAGAAAACGGAAAATATTCAGCTTTGGCAGTAAATCCAATACACGGCACTTTCCACAAGTTTGTTTCAAAGATAAATCAAGTCATTTTGTCATCTTTATATTAGGCAGCCCATTATAATTATAATATTTTTAAGCTCTTGACCGATGTTAGTTCCATGTTCAGTTGCAATTGTTCCTGCAGCTCCTGTTTCTGATTCGAGCTGTTGGTACTTATCTGCTATTTTTGTTAGGAGTTTTATCAATGCATTAATCATCACTAGTAATTGTCCATGTTTCGCAGTCAAAATGAGCTTTTCAGTTTATGACTTCAGTTTATCACAACAATTATCATTGTTACCATTTTGTTTTATCTGTTCACTGCATAAATTTATATTAAGTTGTGATGTTGTTGATCTTTGTAAAACGTTTCCAAGTCAAACTCTTTTTATAAAATTAAAATTGTATGTAACATTTGTAAGAATTCTTAAGAATAATTACACTAAATTGTAAAACATACAAATAGGGCAACATTTTTGCTTCTATAATATATCGGTGATACCACTACTGCCTAGACGGATTGTAAAAAAATAATTTAATTATCTAAACTACCGTGAATCCATTACGTGCATCGCGTTCGGAGCCACGTGCACATATTTCAAGCTGATTAGAAAACATTTAAATTATCTCTTTAGAATCACTCTTGCGTTACAGAAAGCATAAATCTTCTCTAATTCCATATAGATTACCACACAGTTGTTAAGTCATTAGTTCTGCATATGTATATAATTTAGTTTTATCTTTGATTTAGTTTGAATTTGTTAATTGTAATTTTTTACGTCTACAAATAGACGTAACAAATTACAATAGTTCTAAAAATAAACAGTAATAGTTTTTGTTTATATTTTGTATATCTACTCACAAAGTAACATGACACCTTTTTTCCGATGAATGTGATTTTAATTTGGATAAAATTACTATTTATATTATAATTTTATTTACTTTCTTTAACAGTCTATTACCTACATTCTAGTATTGAAAAGTATTTGAACTTACTTCTTCATTAGATTTCACTTAGAGTCATTAGACACAAAGTTTACCTTTAGGAAACATATGATAAATGTTAATATATGGGCGGCTGGGAGCAGTAACTTCCTTTAAAAAATTGGCTTGCAACGAGACATAATTCTTTACTTACTTCTTCATTAGACTTCACTTAGAGTCATTAGACACAAAGTTTACTTTTAGGAAACATATGATAAATGTTAATTTTCCTCCAAAAATGCTCAACGAGGCCATTAAAACGTTTGATGCTCTACATTAAATACACCAGTTTGGAAGCGTAATAACTCGAGTCGTGAAGTCAATTTGAAACGGTCATCTTTATAAGTTAAATGGGGTAGCCTTTCCTGAAGTTAGAAGAACTATGGTAGATATGTATGCAACTACAATGCATATGAGAATGTGCTGATTGTGTGATTGCAGGTAATATTATGTGGCAGCAGTGCTGCATGTTGAAAACTCAACAGAATAGAGAAAACATTGAACAAAAAAAATTATTGATGCAACGACTATTATTGTATTAATGTTCAAACCCAATATAGAATGCAGTTTCATAAAATATAGAGAAGCTTTTTCTCCTTCTCCTCTAATATTCATATATTGCGCATAGATTAAAAAATTTAAAAATGTGTCTTTATATTTTCCGGCTAGTCCTTTCTTGGTGTTTGCACATACATCATTTCCAGGTTTCTCTTAATGATTGGCAACTTGAAGCTGTAACTGGCACTTATAATTAGTTGCCTTAGGGTAGTCAAATTTTACAAATATTATTTCAAACAATTCTAGAAAAAACGCTATGGTTTTGTTATCATTTTTGAATGATTTTATGATTTTCATTTCACTATTAACTTGTTGATGTAAAAGAATATAAGTTGCTAACTATAAAAAGTGTTGAATTTGCAGCATCATTTTCATCTTGATAGAAAACATTTTTATACAATTCCTGAAGAATAGCAGTTAATAGTACGGGCATTAACTTCAAATCTGATGATTTGAGGTGTATTATAATCCCGACTCACCTGATTTAGTATATGTTGACTCTCTGTGATATAATCATATCCACTCGTGCTTATTTTCAGCTAACGCAAAACATATGCACATACTTAGATGCGCGACAAATTCTAAAATTTGACTCTTATCTATCTTTACTTTTTGACACTGGGCCAATATTATATCACCATGACGATTCATGTGTACTTTAAGTAAACATAATGTTAAGTTAATTAGTGGTTTTTAAATTCATTGATTAAATTCCAATAATTATAATTATAATGAATCACGAATGTAAAGAGCAGATTAAGGTATTGTAAAAGGAAACTCGTCAGAGATCTAATTCCTACTTATAAGAATATATAATAGACTTTATAATAAATTAATAACCGTCATTTATTGAACTGTTGATGAAATGAATATACGTAAGTTTCAGTGTTAATAAATCAAACCGACGTAATATATTCAAAACAATGATGAAATTGCATTAAAAAGCTCTGTTGTAAGTAGCGCGATGATAAAATAGACAAATGTATATTACAGTGGATTGGCCATGCAAACGGAACAGGTAATTATAATATTATAAGCAACAACAAAGAGAATTGGAATCGTTTATAAAACAAACATAATTCTTAAATTTACACTGAAGTAGCAATTTAGTATACTACGATGACTGGTATAACATTTCAGGCAAGAAAAAGTGTACGAATAACATCGGTCACGAAGTTCGAACGTCAAAGATCTTAAAATAAATTGATCGCCTTGAAAACTTTGCATTATTGAGTTTTATTTTGACAGTAGCTCGATAATTCTATTGAGCCGTCAGAATAACTCCTCCTATTTTGATCTATATCTAATTATTTTTTTTCTTAGAAGACTATTATGAAGGCGTTTGGAGTACAATTATCTGATAGCTATCGTATCTAGTGACCATTTTTGTGATTGTAAATTTTTTTCAGCACTCACGTAGTTAAGCAAGTAATTAATTGCGTATCATTTTTTTAAATAATACCGTTTTAATGATGTTATGTATTTACAGTTAGACGGTATTGTATTTACATGTTTACATATATATTTTTATTGAAAATCACTTCATAATTTGTTCGATGTTTCTTGCATGAAACGGTTAGGTATACATTAAAATTGGTAATTTACTATTTTCGAAATAAAACTTTAATATCTGTAAGCGTAAGCGCAAATAAAAGCATTTCAATCGGTTTTTTATCGTAATACCATGTTCTGTAATTTCATCTGATCGACTCTAATTTTTCGGTTCATTGTGACTTCGGATGAATGTGTGGGAATACGTTAACCAAGATTCATTAACCTGTATTTTACTTCATAGAATGATACGTAGATATATATTGGCTGGTATAGTGTTGTGTATGTTATAGTTAACAGTTTAATGACCACCGAGCAGACCAACTTACAGGTTCTTAATTAAAACTGACGTCCACTTTATAATAAACGATTTTTGATAACACTGACTTTAGGCGTTAGTGTGTGAATTTGGTATTATATTTTGTACAACAATGGATAATTGTAGCCTTGAGTTCTTTTCGCTGCTAGTGTACTCTACAACTGTTTCTTTTTTTATATTGTATTTTTCCATATTACAGTTCTGAATATAAATTGACTTCGTAAGTAACACATACAAGCTTTTTTTTTCTGCCATTCACATGCTTTTTTGAACCAGTAATTAAATTCCCATCAACTAATTTAGGGACTTTTATTAATATTTATTTAATTAGCAGGTGTAGTAACCCACGCAATTACACGATATAGAAGGAAAATTTCTGTACATATTAATTTTTAATCTACTGCAGATATTGTTGGGAATACGTAACATGTAACTAGTTAAACAACTACAACTAAGTTTTCTGGATGTATGAAGTATTATAATGTACAATAATCCTGTATCTGCATGAGAAATACATCTTAGTAATTGATAATAAATTATGAACTGCGATTCGCCCACATTATAAATGTATGCTTGGCTGAAGGTGTTTTCCCCCAATGCTGGAAGCATGCGGTGGTGTTTCCTTTGCCGAAGTGCAGTGATGCCCGTGCATATAGCGATTTGAGACCAATAAGCATTTTACCGGTCCTATCAAAAATTCTCGAGAGAGTTATTTTTCGACAAATGGAGGCTTACGTGGAACGTCGTTGCCTGCTCTCACCAACTCAGTCTGGATTCCGCAGGAATCACAGCTGCGAGACCGCCCTCACCAAAATAACTGATGATATTCTAACCGCTAGAGATGCGGGACATATAACCGTGCTTGTACTGCTAGATTTTAGCAAGGCTTTCGATATGGTTGACCACGGGATCTTAAAATCCATTTTGTCGTCGTGCGGCTTCGGCCAATCTGCATTAAATCTACTTACTAGCTTCTTAAGTAATCGCTGCCAAAGTGTACAGATTGGACCTAATAGATCACAGCCATTACCCTTGCGCAGAGGTGTAGCCCAAGGTTCGATACTCGGCCTCCTGCTGTACTCGCTATACGCGCGTAACATTGGTGAAGGAGTTCGCTTTTGTTCGATTCACATACGGAGACGATACGCAAATCTATTTATCATTTCATCCTAGTGATTGGGAGCAGGCCGCATTCAGGCTAAACTCTGACCTCCATTCCATCCTGCAGTTCTCCGGGGAGCATGGACTTGTGGTCAACCCGTCGAAAACCCAGGCCTTGCTATTTGGTAACCCTGCTGTGTGTGATTACTTGCGGAATAATATGCTACTTTACCTGGGAACTCACCTTATATCATTTTCAGATTCAGCAAGAAGTCTGGGCCTTGTTTTGGACAACAGTTTTAGATATCGTATCCAAATTTCTAACTATATCAAGAGTGCATATACGCACTTAAAAAAACTTTACCCTTTTAGATCAGCTCTCAACAAGAAAACTAAGATTTCATTGTGTGATGCTCTAGTATTATCGAGATTTTCTTATTGCTCTAGTATCTATCACACCGCTATTGACAAGTATACCGAATACAGAATACAGAAAGTCCAAAACTCTTGCATGAGATTCATCTTCGGATTGCGAAAATTTGATCATATGTATGGAAGACGTGAATTGCGAAGTTTGTGCTTCTTTCACAAAATTCTTACGGAGAGGACTCCACCGTATTTATATAATAAAATAAGATATCGATCTGACATCCACAACATCACGACTCGCTTTCGGGGGCTCATATCCCCTCCGCCACATAAAACCTCTTTGTTTCAACGATCCTTCAGTTATACAATATTCGCCAAATATAATAGGTTAATCGATTCACTTACTGTATTACGTTTAGCCAAATTTAAGCGCACATTACGCGCGCAACTGACTATGCTCTTTGGTTGACAGCATTTCTTTCTTTCTTTCTTTCTTTCTTTCTTTCTTTCTTTCTTTCTTTCTTTCTTTCTTTCTTTCTTTCTTTCTTTCTTTCTTTCTTTCTTTCTTTCTTTCTTTCTTTCTTTCTTTCTTTCTTTCTTTCTTTTTTCTTTCTTTCGTACCAATCTTGGACCAAATGTAGACCGATTAAATAATTTGTGAGCGGGGACTCGATCACAGCATTAATTTGTGTATCAATATTAGAATCTAGCCATTTTGTTTAATCAACTTTATGCATTACATGGTTTAGGTGTAAGATCAGTGATAAACTGAACCTCGCCATGAGATTGCAAATAAATACATACAATCGAGATATATTGTTTCTGTACTTTTCTGTATTACCTACATTTGTTATTTGCAACAAAGACTCTATTATTATTATTATTATTATTGATATTAACAGGAAATTATTGCAAGTGAAGATGAAAAGAAAGAGGAGGGAATATGGTTTAATGAGGTATTTGTATATCCGGTAATGAAAGCTTGTTTACAATATAAGTGAACTGTTTTCAAACTGATTACGTTGTAAAATTTAGTAATTTTGCAAAATCGGTATTTACTGTTTTTTCTAATATGGGCGGATCTCGAAGGTTTTACAGTGTCTCATCTCGGCAAGTGCATTCCAGAAGGGACACGTAAGTGGTTGCTGGACCCCAGAGGGGCACCCAGCTGCCGACCGACCGTTAGGTATGCGGCGTCAGGGAAGGTGCACACACTCCTCAGGACAAAGAGGCACGAAACCAGTTGCCCGCACGAGACCGACACCTTATGGAGAGGCCCGGCAAACCGGTGGGCTCCTCTTCCCCGTGCTACCCATGTTAGACAAGTTTTCTTGTCAACGTTGGACGGGTCACCGTTGGAGACGCTTTAGCGAACTCCTACCTCACATCTAACCCCACGGGGCCTAGGCCTCCTTGCGGATGGCTACTATCGGCCAAGCGTGGGAAACGGAATCTGGCCGTGAGGTACAACCAGCCCGCCCGTGAATTAAGCCTGAACTACGGAGACGGCCGGGCAAAAGCCCTACCCCAAAATGCCAACCGCGCCAACTCTTTCGCCCCTCCGGCGATCAAGTATCCGCGGCAGCTACAGTGAAACCGTAGGGTCCCAGAATCACCGAGTTGTTTTAGGATGAAACCGAAGGTTTCCCCAACCAGGCAACCAGCGGGCGGAGTGTGGCCACCAAGGATGGGGTAGTGCAGCTGCAGAGTTGTCTAGGTAAGCGCCGGAGGGTGCCTCACTTACCCACCGTATATTCCGACGGTTAGCGGCCGGACACCGGAGCGTATGCCCATGCCTACGCCCAAGCATCCTCCTCTATATACGAAGTCTACTCCCGCCACGCCCGTTGCCCTGGAACTATGAAACCAGGAATGGGGTAGTGCAGCCGCAGAGCTTTAAGGGTCGACGCTATAGGGTGAACGCCGACCCGCCTAGCAGCGGGTTTGGATCTGACAAAAGCTTTAATGCTGCCATAAGAACTCTCACATGTTGGTTCTGGACCTACGAATGGTCGTTCGCTGGCACCTCTTGTCTAGCTTGTCAGCCATTTCATTGCCTCCGATTCTAGAGTGACTTGTCACCCATCTCATTATACATTCCTTGCCAAAGAATTTGCTTTTAAAATAATATGGTACAACTAGACTCCAACATCAGTACATAGTAGACTTTTTTGTGAAGTTATATAAACACCTTGTTCACAATATCCCACTAGCCACGCAAGAAGATATGAAGGAGAGGAATCTCTTTTTAACACTATCATGTCTGTTCAAGAACATGGTTAACATTTTGAGATTTTATATAGTTTTTTAGTATACATATATACTTTTGAGTATCTTTCAACTGTGTATTGCCTAGCTTGAAGAACTTGGAAGTTGTAAAGCAGGAAATTACTTATGAAATATTTATCTAATTAAACAGCGTTATTAGAAGTAGTTATCAGAAGCTATAACATTAATGTTATCTTCAATATCCTCCCGCACAGATGGTACGCAACGATGTGTGTGAAGTGGGTAACATCCGGCGAACATTATATTTATTGCAAAGTTGCCTAAATGATTGCTTTACTAAATCAAACGGTAAGTTACATGCCATCGAAATATGCACATTAAAGTAAGCTTGAATTAAGCATCAAATGGAACACGACTATTTTATTTTTGTTTTGACTTGTGTTTGTATGTTTTTTGTAGTCCATTTTGGTTTAATAAATTCAGTACCTATATCGGATATTTGATGCTTTTAAGTTGTTGACGTATTTGATATTATTATATTAGCAACTAATTTTCAATTATTTCTGATTTGATAGCTTACATTCCCTCGCTATACGATATGCGTATAGTTCTGTATCGAAGATATGATTATCCAGCTCCCCACATGTCTTGAATGCGATTTTGATTGTGTTACTTTTCAAAAGCTACTTGAAAATGATTTATGGACACTTGCAGCTTATATCCAACATTGTATGTTTAGTTCTGCAAGTACTGTAATTAATAGTGAAGAGCCATTGCAGAAACATGTCAATAAATTATATACTTTTTTGAAGGATTAAATTTAATAGTCGGTGGGTAGATTATTATACATGCATAACATATGATCAAGTGTTTATGTGATTTGCGAGCGCTCTTGCATGATGTTCGCTACTTATCATATGTATACAATGTATGTGAACATATATTAATCATGCATTTTAATTCATCTTACTTATTGTGGTGAAATGCAAACAAGTAGTACTATTGCAACAGTTTTCAATTCAAAAGAGTAAATAGTGCACCTGAGTGAGTGAAAGATGTAGCACAAACAGTTGAAGGCAAGTATAAGCAATATTTGTATGAAAACAAACAATTTACTCGTAATCTATACATAACCTCATATATCAATTGTGTTTAGATTGTTTTCTTAACAGGCATTGCTAGATATTTTAATATTATTTGTGAGCTAGCTAGCTTAATTCTACTAAATAAACTTTGTCAGAAATTTTTCACGCGATATAGAGGACGGTAAGTTAGTATCTCTCTATTTATAGCTTTTCTTGTAAATTTTGTAAGTTGTTATATTCATGATATGCTCTTTTTACCAACGAGTGAGGAACAAGCATTGGCATAACTTTGAAATCGTTCTAAATAAGGAATCGAAATGTTACTAGCATAATTTTAATTAAAAAATATTAGGTGCATACGTCAAGAAACAGATCGTTGTTAATATTACATAAATATTTCATATCTAAATTGTTTTTTTTTGTTTACTCATCATTAAATATGTTGTTTTTGTTCAAGAGTTACGATTTATTTCCACCGTACTGTATATGATCGACTGGATAAATAAATATATTATTATGACTGATTCTAGTTAAAATGCCTTTTAAGTAACGCATTTACCATAATTAATTGCATTAAGAAAAACAAATTTTATTTCCCCTTCATTATTCATCTTAAACTGAAGCATTAAAAAAAGTAGTATGTCTACATTTTTCATTTGGACATGTGGATAACTGAACATATCAAATTATAATTAATTTGATACATGTTAATGGAATAATATGTTAGTGAACATATACGATACATTACAAACAGATGATTTAATGTATCAGTAAGTACATACCAATGTATGCCGTTACACATTTCTACGGATTCATAAGTGTTATTTTTCTTATATATTATGCGAACTACAGTAGCAGCATTGTCTACTATTACATTGATTGTGAATTTAACTTACTTCTTAATAGCATCTCTATTTGATTTTCGTTTAGCTACTTTAATAGAGATGAGTTTCGAAATTTCACACCTCCAATGTTGTTAATAAACTGTTATGGGAATTCACTGAACGCTAGTGTTGATAAAGTTTGTCATACTTTGCTTGCAGTTCATTTTTAGTTATCGAAGATTAACACATCTCTTTTTACTAGATTATTTTATCTATTTAACATACAGTTCAATTACATTTTCTCTTATTTTATGGCTAAAAATGATCAATATAAAATATTCAAATGAAGTTTGAATTGGGAATTGACACGTAATTTTATGCAGTATTATGACCACATTGAATAGAATGGTAAATATTTGTGTCACATGGATTTCGTAGTAACATAACCGCTTATCGCTCTTTAAATCTTAAAATTTAATCCCACTTGCAGTTGCATTCTTGCTTATGAAACTTTGTCAAAGTTTTAAATATGTGTATCTGTATGCATTTAATATACATATTTATTATGCGAGTATATTATTAGCGTTATAATTATGGTTATAATATTTATTTAGTCGACACATAATTATTATACATTGTATTAACGAGTTCTACGGTTAGACAAAAAAATTAAACAAGACGACTTACATGATATGGTGCCTCTGGCATTGTTGATTATCTGCAACAAATAACTATAATTAATTTTTAGTTCATTCAACGAGAGCGATGTTCTGCGAATTTTAATGATGTAATGTACTTAAAAAACGTATGTTGTTCTATGGTAATTACTAAACGTTCGTCGCAACCCTATTGTTATCTGTGACGTTGCAGTATTTTAGGAGCTTGCTTGACAATTCTGACAAACAATACGTAATTTCTATCATTTGCATAATATGTTGTAGGTGAAAGTTTGGAAGCAGATAAAATAACTGCTGCAAGTTGTCGTACAGAAATTGACAATACGTTTTACAGGTTATGTTATTTGCACTGATCGATACCCATTTTCAAATTATGGCAAACTGAGTATCGTTACAGATGATTGAAATTGGTTATAGCAATAAAAGGATTGTGTTGGCGTATATTAACAATCCTTAATGGCCTTGCCGAAATGTCACAATAAACTAGATGTTGTTCGTAAATAATTTTCTTCATTTACTAAATAAGTTTGTCTATTCAAAATGATTCAATGATAAAAGTCAAATGTTACATGAAAGAATTAAATCTTCATTTTTAATTTGACATATAATATGACAAATTGTTGCATTTATGGGCCGTCTAATACACCGATAAAAAAGTTATAACGACTAACTTTCTCGAGATTGTAATTCATTATTTATATTTATATTAATCACTATTGTAATTAATATAATAATGGTTAATATTTGTTTTCCTGTTTCGGAAGTTAACGAAGCGTGTTAGTACAAACAACATGCTTCCAGTGTAAAGTTATTGACTTTGGTTCACATGGATATCGTCTAAGAAATCACTTAAAAGTTCAAAATGTGTGGTGAGTGCTTAGTTGCAGTGAATCCGTAAACTGTATTACTTATCTGGCTATCTCTACAACTCTCGCGGTGTAGTTTTGTGCGTGTAACTTGTGCTCAAATGACTTTGTAAGAGCATCATATCGCCTTTTATAATGCCGCACTGTTAATCGTGTTGCTTCCAACAACGAATGGTAAGTTCATGGGGATTTCAACTCACTGAAAAAACGTCACCGTCCCTCCAGAGAATTGAAACCCAGCTCCTATCGACCTGTTTATTTGATGTCTATATTCCACAATAGCATGCTTTGGCTCACGCATACTTATTGTGGAACACCATTTTCTGTAACCAACAAAATTGCCTAGATGCAACTGGCAAAACAAAAACGAGTTTAATGTCCCGGTGGATTTTAGATCTCCACTCAAAAATGGTGCGGGTACAGAATTTTCCAAGCTACATAGAGACGTGCTAATTGTTACAGTGGTGATCAATATTCTCTTTAAACTCGAGTGCAAACACTACCTCATCAGTGCCAACATTGCCTGTTTTATTATGAGGGCTTCCGGGTTTTGACCGCGTCATTTGACGCGGTCAAAACTCGGAAGCCCTCATAACAGAGACTCAGACCGTGGAAGCCTTCGATATCATTGCCTCTTTTCTTTCAAAACTGCTGGAAGTCATAGGACTGTTTCCCAGATGAACCGGTGTAATTCATTTTGGTAGAGTTGCACGAAAACACCAATCTGATCTGGCAATTGCGATGTGCGTCACCATAAAGACCTAGTGCTTTTTTTTAGTGTGTACTAACCAACGAATGTCAACTACAACCTATTGTATGTTTGATAGAATATCTAAAGACTACGATAACAAAATGTAGGCTTTTGTAAATGAAAAAAGATACAAAAATATACAGATGTTGAGACTTTCCATTTGAGGACGGAGTGTTTGCTGAGACTTTTATGCATATCTTTGGTCATACAGCTGCTCTTCTAAACACTTTAACAAATCTTTTATATTTGGCGTGATTTCCTTAAAAACATTACTTACACTCAATTATGTCTGCTACAGTTGCCTACAAAAATGCATAACTCTGTGACAGTTGCTATTCTATTGACATTTCCTTTAATGAAAATTGTCCTTGTTCACTTTACTAACATGTTTCATTGAAAAGAAATCATGTGTATTATATTTGGTCGTAGCGATATGATAACTTTTCGAAGAAGAGGATGTGAAATAGTTAATTGATTGAGATAATCTAGGCAGAAAATACATTTCAAAATTCTTTATTTTAAATTCCATGTTCAGACAGCGATAATTGCATGAATTTTACTCTGACTACGGTTGCGTATAACGTGCATTACAAGGTTTACTGTGAATTTCAACATTGTCAGATACTATTTGCGTAATGCAGCTACCGTACGCCAGATAAAATCAGTTTTCTAATAATGATGATGTAGTATGTCTTTCACATCGAATGCATTTGAATATGTTCTACATACTCTACTTCTGAGGACCACTAATGGAGTAACAATACATTTCCATTACTTTAGATGTGTTTATTTGTAAAATGTAAAGTAAAGAAGTTTGTATTACATAGTCGTATTGTCTATGAGCATTTCTTGTATTCATGTGAATCTGGGTTACAATTCCTACATCTATTTTAAAACTTTCATGGTACTTTTGTGTGTATAGATTTGTAAATCCTGTCCTTACAGATGCTGTTCCATTATGAAAGACAATTGTTCTTATAAAATTAATTATCATTGTTTTACATCAATATCTCCCTCTTACAAAATTGTAAAGCGTGTAATTGTGTATTACTTCTGGTAAAAAATGGTACAGAGGAAAGATAATAATTCCAGTATAATTTTGCTATTATACAAGCGCATGTACTTCATTTTACCTACCTACCTTAATATCTAAAGATAAATTATTTTAATTTTTTCAAGGTATTATACTAAGCTTTCCATACCATATATTTTCAAAAAGTAATCATCCATAAATGCTCAGTAAATTATCCTTAAAAAACGACATGTTCTAAACGTAAAATTTACGCACAATAAGTTGGACGTAACATCTAAGGTTAATTCGACATGATATTAAATTATCCTTGCAACACACTGAGAAATAACGAGCTATATATGTATAGTAATATATGTCTAGTAAATTATATGGTGGTTTTACATGCTGAAGTATTTATAAGTTCCTTTAGTGTGTTACCAGTAACACAGATATAATTTAGATTTTTTTACATTCTTCGCACTGCTTTCTTTGTAACTAAGATTACGCTACAATGTATATTCACGAGATTATACTCTTTCGGGTAGTACTTACAATAATATTCGTGTTATTACATTGATATTTTAACATACCTTTTACTTTTTTACTATTCGTGATGAAACCATTTCGTGTTGTCGTTGATTTACGAAGAGATTGCTAGAGCTAATTCAGGAATCTCTAAATAACATGTTGAATAAACTACACATTTGTGCGTTAAGGACTTAGAGTTTACTGATAATATGTGTTCGAAGAAAGAATATGGCTTTTAATTCATTGCAAACCAGTCTAATAAAATTATCCTAATTATGTGGTGCCGTAAGCCGAAATTCTCTACCTGACAAATGGAGATTGTTAGTTTAACCGCATTTTTTAACGACCAAACATGACTTACCATTTATTGTGTGAGACCACAGCAGCAGCAAAATGAAAATTCCATATTATTAAGAAAGAATAATTGATAAATCATTTTCTGCTGTTAAAAGATACAGTTATATAAATAATTTCAATTCCTGGATATATAAGTGGTTCTAGTTTATACTGATGGTACTACAGTTAACGGTAAATTCTAATTTCTTTTTGAAATAATAAAAATTGTAAAGGTAATGATCTATGCAACTTTATATATTTTAGCTACCTTCATCAATTAAATAAATAGTTTGATGCAACAGCAATGCAATTTTTTATTTAATAGTATACAAAATTACGTTCATAAGCAAGTTTACTACAGTGAGTCAACCGTCTCAAACAACCATCAACGGCCAATCAGCAGAAACGAACCTTAGAAATATTAAATGAAATACATATAAGGTAGTGGGTCTTATTAGCATTTGGAAACAGTTTATTTTGCAAAAACCAGCATAGAGAAAAATTTGTTGCTAAAATAATAATTATGATCAAATTAATTGACGCTGCTAGTCATTTTAAGTAAAGAATGTTGATAATCGACTTATAACCTTGTGTCAATTATTCTGGCGCCAAAGGTAACTAATACGTTTTAGAGTATTTTTGTTGTTAATTTACTATACTTGAAGAAGCACAACAGCCTGAATCAGCGAGTGATGCAATTTCTATTGTTGCTGGAATTGTGGACATTACTGCAATAGTTGGACTCAATTTTCTTGTAATTCTAACTCTTGAAAAAAATATACTATCCAATTGCAGTCATTATTGCTGTAATTGCACACCAATACCTTTTTTATATTTTCTGTAAATGTAACAACAGCATTTTTAGCAGTGAAATATTAAAATTCAATAGCAAAGTATGCATTCTATGTTCAATCTTTGATACACTACCAGATGATATAACCGCACTAGTGTCATCGACATCAATAAGGTCAATTACAAATGCCAAGAACAATAAAGAAAAATAAAATAAAAATATACTACCTTGGTGCATGCCCCTTTCAACTAATAAATACGTAGATACCATCGATTCACCATTAATGTATACCTTCTTTTATACTTTTTATTGAAATAAAAGATCCAGCAAATGACTCCCACAACTTTGTTAGCCTTTGCTCTTTCAATAACATTTTAAATAATATTAATCTACGTTTGTCGCTCAATTTCATTCATAAACTCGTTAATTTTGTTAAGCAGGTGGAATATGCACTCTAAACAAAAATTGTACGTATTCGATCATATGATCTTGGTAACCAATTCTGCTTGCCATTGCATGATGTGATACAGCTTGAAATCTTTGTTGTAACAATTTAATCCAATATTTATTGGCTTTTGAATAAAGGATATTATTATTATTATTATTGTATTTCTTTGCGCACTGTGCGATAAGTTGCTCCTTCGGAAATCACAAATCGTTTAGATCAATGTCTACCACTACAGGTCCTAAGAAATGTTTATCATATTGCAGAAAAAATACAATACCACCACCAAAAAGTCATCTCTTGTGTATATATGTATAAATGTGCTTCACTACTAAGCGACAATTGCAAGTCAATGATATGATATGATCTCTTTTCTTAGTTTCACCAGTCCTGTAATGATGATATGGACATACAGATCTCTTCTTAAATTCTACTATGAATTGGTTTTGAATTTCCTATGTTTTCAGAGTTGTGAAGTCGTTTCTTTAGTTTTTAACATATTTCGGAAGCTATAAGAAGTAAATTCCACTGACTATAGCTGCAAAACGGGGTGCGGTTAAAGTGGTAAACTAGATAGCGAAGTTTATAGCCTTGATTCTGACGGTTGTAGCATATTCGGAAGCTCAAAAAGCCTGTAAAATTCTTTAAGAAGTATTTAAAAATGTAATTTCAATCAAATTTAATGTTTTTTTTTTGCGATCAACATACTAAAATTAAATTTTATACAGAAAAGCTAGATGTTCTTCTCCAGATGTTTCTGTATCGATGCTGAATTTAACACAAAGCCACTTAAAAGTTTTCAAAGGAAACACGATTGTTGTTTCAGATAACAAGAAGTACTACGATCGGCTTAATTACCTGTCAATAGTGGAGGTTATAAGTCGATTGCGTCTTTATTGCGTCGACAATAATAAGACAAATGGAAGGTTTGCGACAGGTTGACAAATTAATTAAATATTTTGT
Organism: Holotrichia oblita; assembly: GCA_023690525.1. Classification (NCBI taxonomy): domain Eukaryota; kingdom Metazoa; phylum Arthropoda; class Insecta; order Coleoptera; family Scarabaeidae; genus Holotrichia; species Holotrichia oblita. The sequence goes on from CM043020.1 coordinate 86,821,403, forward strand.
CAATACAGCATCTTATTATTGTGGTTGAAAGTTCTTCTAAATTCATTTAAAGATTGTTGTGAGTGTTCCGATTCTATAATAATACTGTGACCTATTTGTTGTACCATCTGTTGATTTAAAACAGCTTGAATGCGAATAACTGATGGATACATGAGGCAGAATACGGCAACTTTTATGAACAACTAGATAAGACGACAATGGGTGACTCCTTAGCTAACTTTTCATGGGCCGTTAGGAATTTGGCTTGCATTAAGTTATGAGAGTGAAACGTCTGTTACGTTGTAATGAACTGTAACAACAACATTCCGATTCCACACAGCTCATTGCTCATTACTTACAAACAAATTTAAGGAGTTACTTCAATAACATGAAACGCAGTGTTACGTTATGTACTGAAGGTGAAGCAGATTACTTGAACCTCACCTGTAGCTCCTTTTTAATATATTATTCAACTGGTACATTCGTATGCAGTTATTTGTTGAAAAATAAAATCATGCAATTTTTGTGTTATATATGTACAACCTTAAAATAACAATTTTCATGAAACCTTATTCATTAACTAGCCAGATAATGTCTGTCAGAATAATCTCGTAGTGTATGTATATTCAGAATATGAGCACTGTTTTAGTTTATGTTATGACATCCTTTGAAGTCCCCTTGAAGCTCTTCTTATGTTAAGTATTACTGAGAAAACTAACCTTGCAAATTATTTCTCATCGATTATGAAATACAGTCCACTATTGTTTTCTCAGGGTTTTGTCAGTAATGTCCATTGTAGTGGCAAAAGAAACTAGTATGTACTCACACAAATTATTAATGTTATTTCTCCACGCACTTTCACTACTATTGTGTATTGTATGGATTTATTTGTTACATGGATATTTAATGCATAGATAAATTATGAAACGGCTAGAACAGACGGTAATTATTATAAAAACAAGTATATACAACACAAGTTTTTAATTTCTGTTAGTTACGACTAGTTACTGTAATGAGCATTGACTTTTCATGATCACCTATGAGTTAAAAAGCCTTAAATTGTGGAATATATCTTCATGGTAGTAGAATGGATCATCATTAATTATAGTTTCTCTTATTGTGCGCAACTTTAACACCTCATTTGTTGATCGCTTTGGACACAGTATTGTGCCGATACTGGTTGTGGTTACTACGCTGTTAAAGTAGTTAACAGCAACATTAGTTGTTTATTTAACAATAAAACCTTAAATTAATTTAGAATTCAGAAATGCAGTTATGAATCGAACAATACCAGACGATTCTTATAACTTGATGTTTTATGACTGCTTTTGCGTGACATTGCACTAAAATTACAAGCGGGTTTCAAAAGCTCGTAAAGCTGAACAGGAAGTAATGGCCGGGGAAATAACATTTTGTCGTTTCGAACAAATGGTCGTCTTCACTGGCTTCTGACTCCCCTCCCCCTCTTTTGTTTCAAGTTTTATTTTTTACGATAGAATTTTTCATTCAGTGTAATGCGTTGTAGTTGTAATTATAGGTGACTATAGGGGACCATAAGGTATTGAAGGTATGGCATATTAACTTGAGAACTATGCAGAAGCTATTTAATTCTTGTTTTCGGAAGAGAGGATAATTTACCAAATGGTTTAGAATTATTATTATAGTCAGAAAAATAACAAATAATGTAATCTAACTCGGAGAAAACAAGGACAAAAATGCATTAACATTTCATATGTTAGATAACACAGTCCTCCAGAAAGTACCTCTGGAAAACTGTTTGAATTTTTTTCACTGATTTTTCTGTTATTTATACAGAAACAACCGGTTTATTTATTAATAGAACTGTATAATAAAGCAATATTAGATAGGTATATGTATAACAGAAATTTACAATGCCTTGCAATAACATATTTTCTTCTTCTCAAAAGATCTTTTCACAATTTTTCGAAAGTGATCATTTTCGCGATTGTCATTTTCATCGTCCAACACTAGTCAGCTATTATGTTAACATTCCAACTTCGCTGATAACGCGTTTCTATTTCCTCTACATATATATTAATGAAAGGTTTTCTTTCGTTCCGCACTTAATGCAGCTACATTTCAAGGTAAAATACGATATGCATTTAAATTTAAGTGGTCCTAATACAGAAGAATATTAAATCGAACACCAGAATATTTGGGAATAAGTGTTAAAGCTTCCAGTTTTATGTACGCAAGATTGAATTTATTAAAGTTTATACATAATGCAACAAGGTACTAACGAGAATACTCTATTGGAATTGATACTGGTTAAAAAAAGCGCCGCTATATCGTTTACTATTGTCCGCATTCAAAAATTTCATGTATTGTATTGGTGTAGGTAGTAAGGGGCGGTTAATCAGGGTCATAATTTATATGCCACGCGAACCTTGTGCTTAAATAGGTAACTGTTTAAATATCTAATTGCTTCTGAATGATCTTTAATCCATATGTGATACTGTATCGTAAAAATATCGTATAATGTTTTACTAAATTGCCAATTAAACCCACGCGGCTGTTAGTGTAAAAGAAATATCTGTATATTATTTCAGTAACTTAAGTATTCATTAAAAATATTAATCGTGTGACAATGGAGTTTTTAAAGTTCAAGTTTAATTATAGCGTGCTTTTTTGAAAACTGTGGGCATTTTAATTTATAACACAAATTAACATCCACTATAATTTTATATATGTTTATGTAATCATTATAAGATTCTAAACTTATATTATAAAGAAGGATACTACCTGATGCAAGTATTTCCTTGTGAAAGGAGAACACAGAAGAATTTGTTTTTATCATTGTAGTGATTACAAGAATTATGCAGTAGATTACATCATTGGCATCAATACGATATCACATCGAACTTTAATATGTGTAATAAAAACGTTACTTTACTATGACTGCAGCGATAAAAACCTTTGCCAAATATGAGATTTTCTCTATAGTTCATTTCAACCTATGGTATGTTTGGAAAAATGATAGAAACTTTGTACGATTCTTCAAGACTGCCGTCCATAAATAGAGAAAAAGAAATCCATATGAATAGACTATCTGCTGATAGTCCTTAAACTTCTTCGTCAGCTGTGTTTGCCATTCCTAGAGTAAAACTAGGTCAATCGCAAATGTTGTGCACGAGAGGCTCTCATATATCTCGTGAAAGTTCACAACTGTAAAGGAATGATTTCTATTTTAATGTTTCTGCATCGCTATAGCAAGTAAAAATGAGCTTTTTGAGGAAAAGATTGTAATGGAAGACGATTGGTCCGTGAATGGATGCATACAAATTTGCTAAAAAAACTAGAGAAGAATTGGATTTTGATTATTTGGCAGTTTGTCTACTGTAGTTTTCAGGGTAATAAGAATCTATAAGATTAACCAATAAACGTTTTGCTAACTACACCAAATGAGATAGAATTCTATTGTCGTTACTGATCTTCTGCTTCCGCTTTTTTTATTACAGGGAGCTATAACATACCAAGTTTTATTTTCATTAAGATTATGGCCCTGTTTTATTGATTGTGTTATGGTGGTGTTTTTTCCAAACATGGTTGACCAGACGCGATGTGTACATTTCTTCTAGTTGAACCATTCATTGGTGTTCTTTGATTCGTACCCGTAGGGGTTTGCTTATTTCCGCGATGTGTGTCTACAACATTCACGCGGCACATCGTATATACAGACTTATACGTTAGATAGGCATCTAGCTACTCCAATTTTTGCATTGGTGGGCTGATTGAAGTCGAAGTGTAGATATTGCTTTGTGTACGTCGATTTTATTTATACTTTGGTCTTTAGTTGTTATCAGACATGAAATTTTATCTATAACAAGGCAGCTGTCATACTGCAACAAAAATAAATGACAACATAACCTCAGAAGGGTACAGAAAAGTTTGTTGGACGTTAGTGAAGATGTGTGCGTTTATTAAGGTGTTCCCTTTTGTTTTTTACTATTTTTTACGTCAACTGTCCACAACTCAAAAATGATTGCACTAGTTTACTTTTTATTGGTATGATGGTAAGGAATTTATGGATTGCATCTATCTATTTCATTGTTACTAAGTCCATTGCTTCCGAACAGCATTATCATTGTTGTAAAATTTTCTTTTGAAGATGTCTGTCTGCAAATCATATCTGGTTATATTGATTCCACAAACAAATATTTCAGCCTATAGTACTATTTCCGCTTACGAATTTTAAAAATTAATATTTTTTGCTTACTGCGAAAGTACGGTTTCTCCCATTCTGCCTTCGCTAAAGGCGAACTGAGATATTTAAGAATCATTGGTCGTTGCAATTGGTGGTCATGGATCATCACGAGATATCTACTTACATTACATGGACTGGTTTAAAGAACGATTTTTAAGAGGGTGTTAGTGTTTTAAATGTTAACGTAGTGTGTAGAAGAACTGTATGCCAAGAACGGTCATGGATGTTCCGTGTTACATACTCTGGTGATGTACTATCCGATAAGTTTATTTTGTTGTTGCATGCTGTGCTCTAGAAGTAAATTGATGTTTAGAAGGAGTTTTGTAGACACTATTATAATAATATAAGGGTCATATTTATTTCATCACAAAATTACTGTAAAATTTACAGTACAAATTTTCTGTTGCCTTACTCGACGATAAAAAAGCAGCTTCTACCTTATATTATATATAAATTAGTTGCATCGAATAAAATATTCTGTACATTTTATTATAATTTAAACATACGCACATATGTTTAACACGATTCTTTGTTTTATACCGCTATTTTACTGTTTTAAAGTAAAGCAAGTTTAATGGATGGTCGCGTTTTAATTGGTATTATTTGTGTTGTGCGTTTTGATGTTGTAGTATATATACATATATAGGTTGGCACTATACATATTTATGTTCATAAAACTTTATGCTACACAGGTTACTCGGTTACTGTTTGTGCTCCGTATCCAATACTGCAAATTACATTACGCGCATAAAATTTTACGATAGCTCGTAAATAATTTTTTGTAATTTAATTTTCTTTAATTAACACTATAATACAGCCAGGAGTTGAAGCTCACTGTTGAACTACACTTCACGTAAGTAACACAAGAAATATTCAATTGACCTGGTCTGGTTGCATATTACTAAATCATATTAGGTATACCCATGCAAGTGTGTACAATTACATGTAAAATATCTGCGAAGTTTCTAAAGAATGAGATAATTTTTTAAGTAGCGCTGGGTTTGGTATTCTTATGCATACCATAAAGAGTGTTTTTATCATTCCATTGAAAACAAAATTCACTTTCTGATGATGTAAGTTGAGAATACATTGGTGAAAGTTCTACAGAGAATCAGTTGATGATAAATTTTAACTTGTACAATTTAAAAAGGAATACCAGTTACGTAACAAGTATTCGAGAGATAAACCCACACCCACACAGGATCTCAGACAAAAATATTAATATTCAACGATACCGTTACTTATGAATATTTTTGGAATCTGTGTATATACAGCGTCATCTACGTATTTCTCATAAATACTAACAGTATATAGTTTTTTTTATTATTGGGTAACTCTCTAATGCGTTGTCATTTACTGTTTATTAATTATACATTTATTAAAAACAAATAAAATTACTCATTTATAAATTTTCTAAGAATTAATGTCACCTAAGCATTTTCCAAAAGATTATTTATAGATAAATATTGGGTTGAATTAATATGTTTTCTTAGAATAACTGTTTGTTAATTTATACAAAAGGTATCTCAAATTTTATTATTATTTAATTTAGATATTATTAGCAGGATATAATAATTAAATAAATTTTTTCAAGCTAATATTCTTTTTTAAATCTAAAACTAATTAAGGTGTTTACAAGATACCTACAATAAAATATTTATGAATTAGTTGATTGAAATATTTCTTACAATTAAATTCAGCATGTGCTTGACATTGATATTTTTGTATCAAAAAAGGTGCAATACTGAGCATTGCACCTTTTTGATAACGCTGAGATATAAAATGATGTAATTTCTTATCGAGTATAATATTGCAGCGTCTTTGTCAGTGTGTTCGGTAAACTCCTTCCAGTAATCGGAGAGCATGCATATTCACTATTCTCTCACTTGTACCGTGTGGAAGTACATAATGTGTCCGAATTAAAAATACCAGAAGTGTACATAAAAGATACTGCCACCTAAACTGAGCAGAAGTAATATAAGAATATTTTGATCTAACACTCTATTATTATATGTATAACCATATCTATGCACATAATAAAATAGGGTTTCTATGTTGACTGAGCATTGAGATCTCTATCAATTGACGAAGTTCGGTCGAGATAGTAAAGTCTGTTGCCGTTTTCAAAGCGGGCCTTTTTATGATTGCTATTCAGCGTGACTGACACTTCTAAATTTTTGGTGTTTGGCCGCCATTTTAAAAAAAGGCGGTTGGTCTTAGCGATATGGCAAAATACAAACATTTTCCGGATTAATCAGTCGATTTTCTTGTTTAAAGTGCCATTAGATAGATGTTAAATGGTTCTATACCTTTTGTTATGTAGAATAGGATGAATCTTAGAAAAAGGCAGCTTTAATTGAAAGAAGTTTTAATGTGAAGGTAGTGTTCTGTAGCAACATAAATAAGAGCTGTTTGTACGTTAAAGGTACAAGATTAATTTCGGAGTGCATAAACTCCATCTCAATTACACAATTAGGTACTAAAATCTCCACTTCTATCGCTGTTTTCTATTTATGAGTCATAAACAATCGCACCGCATATTATGAGTAACAGGTCTCAATGTATCCAGATACAATTCCCATCTGAGGTTACTAGAAAGCAAGCTTTCTGTAAATGTTGTATTCTTCAGGTAAGAATACACGACGACACTGACACTCGACACAAATGTCGACAGTAGTGTCGATTGTGGCCACACGGTACGCAATTATTTGTGTCGACATTGGTGTATGCATTTAGCGTCCCGATTCAAGTGTATTGGTCGTCTACACGAACCATGACTTGCGACACTAACTGCAAAGGTTTTATTTCCTCTGCAGACTATACACGCGTGACGTCATCGATCTAGCTAACAGTTTCGGGCACGTTCGAAATTTATGACACTTGTGTCAGACACTCCAAACGTCCTGTCTTCACGGTAACGATACGGACACTGAGCGACACTACCACTACATTTACAATTTGGTGGCGGTGGACACACGTACACTCGACGTATACCTACACTGACTGTCTAGTGTCTAGTGCTGTCGTCGTGTATCCTGACCATTATATTTACAAGCTGGAAAGTGACTTCCAAAACAGTATTATCTGAATGCACTCTCAGAATGCACAGAAGACAAGCTTTTATTTTAGATGATCGACGTTAGAGATAATCATAATAGCAAACAACTGCAATTGATTGAAAAATCGATCAGGTGGTTCAGCTTCGACTTCAAGTTGTAGTATCTATTATATTATCCTGTACTATTTGGATTTAAAATGCTGTTCATTGCTGTTACTTTCCCCAAACCAAAGAACTCTTCTGATTTAATCGTAAAATGCGTTCTTCGTCAATTAATATCAAAAATTTCTGAGGACGTGTTATGCATTATTGAATTCAAACGAAAAATTCTTTCAAACAGTGTGAAAAATCAATATGATTTCTATAAACAGTAAGAGCCTTGATGATGACCAGAGAGATCCCAAACGTCATTTCCAGTAGGCTATTAGCTAGAAGATAAAAATTGCATGGTTTTCAGTTTTTTTTTCTCCAACGCCCCCAAGTAAAGGTTGTAGCGTTACCTAAAAGTAGAAAATCAGGTTTTTTGGTTTAAAAAAAAACTCGAACACCATATCTTATAGGGCAATTTTTCTTCGGTTTGATCACGGCCACGAAATTTAGAAACTTTGTCAAATTTAAACCTCCCTCCACCTCCAATAATAAGCGAAATCACCATGACGAGAGTCGAAAATGAATCAGCCTGTATTTCTATGCGGTGCGACAATGCCAATATTACCTTACTGTTAAAGAAGCTATGGTCATATGGGGCAAGAGATCTACGAATGAATCACAGGTAGAGAAAAAGGCTATATTTTCAAAGCCTATAATAAATCATGGAGGAGTGCGCTACGATTTCGCTTTGGCTTGTTATCTTTTTATAAATGACTTGGATGATGGTTTCGCTACAAAGATGTTTATGAATACGCTGAGAACATGTCATTGACTATGTCTGCTCCAAGTGACAAGTGATATGCTTAATCTAAATTTGAAATAATATATAGTGTGTTCCATTTTAGAAAATGTATGTTTGGTTCACCCTGGCAATATGAAACAGTGACTATATACGAAAATAATTTTAAAATATGTAGCTTAAGACTATCTATGATTTTTGTATACCTATAACATTTTGTGATATCTTTAATATTAATGGATATATTGAGCTTTGACGCACTAATGCCTCACCCTGTATAAAAACTATGAATACAATATATGTATAGTACAATAACGACAATCGTTTCGCTTTGTGTTAACCATTTGGTAAATACGTGGATTGGAATTTCCGTTACTTATATAGATGATTGTGAACATCATTCTAAAATAAATGTATAAAATCTCACCTCGCAGGTTTATTTTTTGATTAAATATAGCATATATGTATGTATTGACACTAACACATTTCCTATGTATTCTCTGAAATATTTGCGCGATTTTTAAGTAGAATGCATTAACATTCTCGTTGTTAATAGTTTCTAAATAAAAATGGTGACGATATGAATATAGATGCGCAATTTTTGTTGCATTTATACAGTACGTTCCTTTAACAACTTATTTAATTGCACAGATGGTTAACCTTTAACACTTATTTAAAATTAGTTTCTATCGGTTAGCCTTACGTAATGTGCGGTAAGTGTCAGAATTGCAATTATTTCATTTATAGCGGTAATGGCAAATAAGTCGTACAAAAGTTGCAACGCATACTGCGGTTGACAGTCTTTCCGTGAAAAATACAGTTGAATTATCGTTCCCTTCACATCAACTAAGAAAATGTAATCACCGGGGGGAGTTGTTCCCATGTAAAAGATAACATGAGAAAGAGAGCATTCATATATGTTACAGCTCTACACTATTAATGCCTTTGATTAAATTAATTTAAATAATTTCGGTGTGCAGTGATTTTCGATATGAAAAAATTGACTACTTAAATATTTTTGATTTGATATAGTGAAGTATCTGGTTAATATGATAACTAAACGATTATAATTTCTATCAGGTTCAGGAAATTTGAAAACTATAATTTTCTATTCGTAAACTTTTTTGTATTCTACCTCACGACTTTGCTCTATTAGCGCTTAATAAGTTTATCTACAGTACACAGTAGACTACTCTATTCAGAAATTTCGTCGAATAGATAAACACTTAACGTTTCGCTATGCCGCAAGGAACGCTCAAGGTTACATACTAATCATTATCACCCGACTAACGAGTAAACGAAATAACCGCACGGGTTGATATTTCGATTTAATATGAATCAAAATATCGGTGCATTTTGACGAACGCTCGAGAAATGAATATCTAATTAGAAATGTAGCGGTAAATTCTATAAATAGAACGGGGAACGTTAGCCGCGTGTGGAGTTGGTTTTGCATATTGAAACGGAAGTTATGAAGGAAGTTAATGCCTTCTCTTGATTGCATAACCCACGAGACACCGACCCGCATTGTTCTGGGCATTTTTTGGGCAAAACTGTGAACCATAACGGAACCTGGCGATTTTTAAACGGTATCGGCCGATGTCTCGTGACTTACTTGTAGGTACTTGGATTATCATTGAAAATCGATTGCCGTACAAGATCTGGCAGTGTTGTATGTCAATTCAGGTTTACGGCTCGTAGAATGATGACAATATAATACCGTACTGTGTTCAACTAATAATAGTGGCAGAACAAATGTTAGTTTTACCAGAAAATCGTGTCTTTAGCAATTAAAGTTAAAACCGAAGCCGGTTCTAGCCTTGATAGGCATTGAAAAGCTTGCATTTTCACGAGAATTTTGTTGAGAAGTTGAGAACTCCGGAGGTCCTATATCAATGTAACTGCTTGTTGTTATTAAATTTTAAAAGCAGGCCTGTGAATCTGTAATCTTCAATTTTATTTATATCTGCAATGTTGGTCAATATTAGCCGGCATTTATACCTGTAAGTAGATATCCTTAGTGAATAGGTATTGTGATGGTATACGAGATGAGTATTCACTACAGAATTGCCATTTTGTACTTGTATATAGTGTAAACTCTATGGGAATATCGATATCCAGAGAGGGAGGACTGGGAAGGAAGGGATTGCTTGTATAGTTGAAAAGATATACTATGAAACTAACAGATTCTTTAACAGATGAACGGATTTTTTTGCATTCTACGGGACCCGCAATTTTTCCTCAATTCCGGAAATGCGTTGATTTAGTATAGCTTATGTATGTATGAAATGCAAAAGCCGACAATCACATAAAATAATGAACCCAATTTATAACCAGTTTATAGAAATTTTACTAAAAGAAAAGTAGATACTTGTTTTAATATCCAATTAAATCTTGTAGTATCGGCAGATGACACATATAAGCTATTAGAATTTTGCTATGTTATGATATGCTTATTGATAACCACACCATATTAAGTGAAATATTATTCGCCGATGATATGTTAACTGGATCAGTAAAGATAATAAATTACACGTATTGGTTAACAAATAACCGACACTGGACTGAGGTAGTTCATATTCCATATCGTCAAAAACTTAAAGTTTGGTTGATAACAGAATAGTAGACCCACCACTTCACTACAGAATAAAGTAATAATATCTCATCTCCGTAACATTTTCAATAAGGCACTATTTAAGTAATGTATGTTTACAGCAAGATTGAGTTCGCCACCCAAATTACGGCGTGAAAGTTTGAAATTATTGAAATTCAGATTTTCCATATAGTTGAATTAGAAGGAAGGTATTTATAGAATTTTCACCAAAACCGCTGGATTTGTAACTATTAGACGCTTCTATTTAAAAACATCTGAAATTAGTAGTTTATACTACTAGGTCAGAAAATATTTACAGGTTAAAGAACATATTTAGTACAATGATTTGATAATTCTTTTTGTTAATTTGTTTGTTAATGTTTTCTACTTTCCTGTTTTTGCTTAATGTTTTGACAGATTGTAACTGAACGCTCTGCCTCCAACATTCAACATTTGTTAATAAACAACTATATCAAGCTTCTATTTTAACATGAGTGCAAGAAAATTATATTTCTCTGAAGATAGCTAATTGATTAAAGTTAGAAGAGTAAATATCTCAAGATGCATGGCTGGCTGAAATATTTTATAATATAGTGCCAATTTCGTGTAACTGTTGCTGTAGAAACATTTTTAAAACGCTTCTAATATTATTTATGTTTTATAATATTTTGTTTAATAACAGTTTTGTAGGTTTTGTAAAATTCAAAATTACTAGTTCAGAAGTGTCTTAGAGTTGGTTGCGATTGTCAGAAATATTTACCTCTTATGTAAACAAATGCACAGACAGTTAATCCTATTCTTGATGGATAAACTTAATTTTGTATTTGATTTAAATTATAAGAAACAATGTACGAACTGTATTCACTATTGGGTGGTTAAGTGAGCTCACCAATCGTGGAATATTTATATACGACACGACTGCATACTAATTTGCAATTCAAGGTTGTTGCAAACCCGATAACGTTAAAAATGTCTCCTGCCATGGATGTGGTAGGCATACGCCATGTTTACTTATAACATATTTATGGTCGGCAATATGATGAATATATCCGAGAGTAAGCACTTTGGAGTTAGGCTTGAGTTCATACTGATTTTTTGTTAGCCAATTTAATTTCTCTGCAATGTTGGAGAAGCTCATGTAGCATCATGATGAAGTCTTTTGCGTAAAATTATGACATACTGCGCCCTCATTTGGTCCAGTGCTGCTAAAATGAATTCAGAGAGACCTTCATCTCGTTTGCATATGAACTTATACCTTTTGGTAATACTTTCCAATCGAATTTCATTCATTGCCTGCCTTGTCTTCACATTCGTGTAACTTAAATAGACAGTCCCGATATAAAATGAAAACTCATAAATATAATATAAATTTGAAGATAGTATATGTAACAGATACTACTAGCAGATCTACATAACAGTAAGTAGGAAAGACCCAACAATATTTAATTATATTGTAACTATGAAAAGGTTAATTATGTAATACTAAATTCGAGAGTTTGCTTTGCTGTCAATATCTTAATATGTGTATAATATAATATGGATATATAACATGGATCTAGTAACACCAACATTATAGCAAGCAAGAAATTGTTTAGTCCAAGGTAATTATTTTTCTTTACCAATAATATAATTCTAAGTAGTACAGTCTTATTACATAATTAGTATGTGTGGATTGTATTTATCTAAATTTCAATTGATTTTAGTATGAATGTATATGTATATATATGTATGCATGGTTTGAAACCCAACTGTAGTAATGTAAATAAGTATGCAGGTATTGTTGTTCCAAAACAAAAAATGATTTTCTCAGAGATTAAGAAAACAACATCTATGGAATTCTGAAGGATGTAGAATATAATACTTTCTAGTATTTCGGTAATTCAACAGAATTAATCACGCTTTTAATTTCCAGAAATAGACTTGAACTTTAAAGCTGTTCTCTGTTTTCTCCTTACCCTCTGTCGGTTGTTCATCGTACATACATTCAAATCAACTTATTATAGAACTGGTTTATCCGCAATCTTCCTTTCTCATATTACGTCAATAAATTTTAAATGTAATTTATAACAACTTACATATAAAATACAACCAGCGCTATTTGAATAGCTATTTGCTCTATATATTAAAATCAGAGAAGCCGATATCTTTACGTATATATACGTATCAACTGCAGAAACTGTACGGTATCTAACGAAGGCTTCTTGAAATATTCACTAACGGTACCTCTAGTAAGTATAGTGAAGTCCGTTATCAGGGCAATGTTGCTACAGATTGTAAGACTTTTTCTAACATCAGATTCCATGTATGTACAAGTTGTACATTGCAAAATACTTTTTGTAATGCATGTTGATATATTGTAGATTACTTGATATGTTTGTCTGTTTTTTAATAGATATACAGTATACATGATATGATGTTCTATGTAAGTGTAGTTCAAATATGCAGGTGTGACAATATTAAGACTTTGCTCTGGTAGATCAACACAACAAGAAATGATATTGTGTTGGCGTGTAATGTACTTTTT